>JAOPHQ010006633.1:47500-57500 GCA_030340625.1 Merluccius polli
TGGGGGGGTGGGGGCGCGACGGCCGGTGGGGGGGGGGGGCGATCGCTGGTCAAATAAAAAACGTTAACATTTTGGCATTAAAAAATATAAAAAAATTAAAAATCTCGGAGTCCACTGGCCCACATGTGGACCGGTCCACCGGGCATTTGCCCGGTTGTACAGATTGCCATTCCGAGCCCGAATGTGTAGGATTCTCACTGATTTACGTCTAAAAGGTTCTATATTGTATTGACAGCTTATTGTTTATGATCGGTCGTGCCTGCTTATGGTATAAAGTCGATAGATAGATGTAGTATAAGACTTCCTGGTCACAATTGTAGTTCACCGAACGCGAACATGCACGTTACTCATGGATGTATTATGAGATTTCCCCAAAAATAAAATAAAAAATGTATGATGACTTCCTGGTCGTGAAGCCGGAGCATGCGCATTAGTAGTCCACCGAACACGAGCATGCACGTTCGTTACTCACGGACGTATTATAACAATTCCTGGTCGCTAAGCCAGAGCATGCGTATTAGTCAGTGCAATTAGTCGAGAACGATGGTGCTGATACTCAAATTGGTGAGCGGACGTCGATAGCACTAGTGAGTGAAGGGGCTAGTCAGTGACCCCCTGCTAAGAGCACAAAGCTAGTGTAAAGATCTACGTATTTAATGTTAGTGCCCACATTTTTAAAGGCACCATGAGTAGGATTTTCCTAAAAATCCAACGTATAGACTTTACAAAAATAATCCTCTCAGTCATCACTTATGACCCACTAGAAGTGTGTGGCGGTGTCTGTATCTTCACAGACCCTGCATCTGCTTGGATTTTCTTATTTTTCTTTGTTCTGGACGTTTCTGAGCCAACCTTTGGGCAGTCGGTAGCCCCCAGCCAATAGCGCGCAGGGTGGGAGGTGGCGGGTCCCACATCATAAGCACGCATCCAAGAGGAAGCTACGACAATGGCGGACATGGCGCCGAAAAAACGAGAATACAGCGAGGCGAAACACCAAGCGGACAAAGCTCGTTCCAAAATGAGAATCAATCTGGGGTCGGCTTTCACCTGCTGGCGAGTGCTTCTGGTGCAGAAGTGCTCGCCAGCGCAACGACAAATCCCACTTATTGTACCTTGAACAAAACCATCCGAAGCATCAAAATTATTTTCTCCTGCAGCTCACATATAGTAGTCTGTGTTGTGATTGGCAAAGACGTACGATGAGGGGGACACGGGATGTACACAAACGTCTCACACAAACATCCACAAGATGGAGGCATTACGTAGAAGCAGGTAACAGGACACCTCTGTGGCTTGATTTAAAGTAGCTTTTGGCCAACCGATGTCTGCGACGCAAAGGAAAGTGTGCGTTTGCTGATTACAAGAGAGATAAAACAGGAGGAAACAGCAGGAGGAAGTCTTGTTACTTTTGATCACTTCGTTGGTCGGCAACAGGAGAAGCCGAGCTATGCTACCCTGATGCTCATAGGGGTTAGCCTCAGGCTGCTTCCTTGTAGACGAGGTTAGCTGTGGTCATGTTCATCTGGCCTCAATACAAAACAGATCCTGCGGTTGGTAATAATAAACCATTTAATCTGTATAATACTCAAAAACACGGAACCATCGCATCTCTGTCGTCATGGTAGCCCGGCATTCGACTCCGCCCCTCACGCTGTGATTGGTCTGACATACTTTGTGTTTCCAGCACCAAAAAGCTGACGGAGCCGTGCTAGACCTACCTAGCTGCCAAATAAATTTGCTGCCGCTAGGGGGCGTCTAGATTTCTAGGCTACAACATAACATTACGACAGTAACAAAAATATACATTATTATGAAGTCAAAGGGCCCTGGTAGGGAAACACGGCCCTGGTAGGGAAACACGGCCCTGGTAGGAAAACACGACCCTGGTAGGGAAACACGGCCCTGGTAGGGAAACACGGCCCTGGTAGGGAAACACGACCCTGGTAGGGAAACAAGACCCTGGTAGGGAAACTTTATGAGCCTGGTAGGGAAACACGGGCCTGGTAGAAAAACTTTATGACCCTGGTAGGAAAACTTTATGACCCTGGTAGGGATACATGGGCCCTGGTAGAAAAACTTTATAACCCTGGTAGGGAAACACGATCTGGAGGGGAAACACGCCTGGAGGGGAAACACGCCTGGAGGGGAAACACGGCCCTGGAGGGGAAACACGGACCTGGTAGGGAAACACGGGCCCTGGTAGGGAAACACGGACCTGGTAGGAAAACATGGCCCTGGAGGGGAAATACGGCCCTGGTAGGGAAACACGGGCCCTGGTAGGGAAACACGGGCCCTGGTAGGGAAACACGACCCTGGAAGGGAAACATTATGACCCTGGAGGGGAAACAGGACCCTGGAAGGGAAACACGGCCCTGGAGGGAAACACGGCCCTGGTAGGGAAACACGGCCCTGGTAGGGAAACATGGCCCTGGTAGGGAAACACGGCCCTGGAGGGAAACATGGCCCTGGTAGGGAAACACTAACCTGGAAGGGAAACACGGACCTGGTAGGTGAAACATGACCCTGGAAGGGAAACAAGATCCTGGAAGGGAAAAACGGCCCTGGAGGGGAAACAAGATCCTGGTAGGGAAACACGGCCCTGGTAGGGAAACATGACCCTGGTAGGGAAACACGCTCCTGGAAGGGAAACACGGCCCTGGTAGGGGAAACATGACCCTGGAGGGGAAACAAGATCCTGGTAGGGAAACACGGCCCTGGTAGTGAAACATGACCCTGGTAGGGAAACACGCTCCTGGAAGGGAAACACGGCCCTGGTAGGGAAACAAGATCCTGGTAGGGAAACACGGCCCTGGTAGGGAAACATGACCCTGGTAGGGAAACATGACCCTGGTAGGGAAACACGCTCCTGGAAGGGAAACACGGCCCTGGTAGGGAAACATGACCCTGGTAGGGAAACACGCTCCTGGAAGGGAAACACGGCCCTGGTAGGGAAACATGACCCTGGTAGGGAAACACGGCCCTGGAAGGAAAACTTTATGACCCTGGTAGGGAAACACGGACCTGGTAGGGAAACACGGGCCCTGGTAGGGAAACTTTATGACCCTGGTATGGAAACACAGGCCCTGGTAGGGAAACACGCTCCTGGAAGGGAAACACGGCCCTGGTAGGGAAACATGACCCTGGTAGGGAAACACGCTCCTGGAAGGGAAACACGGCCCTGGTAGGGGAAACATGACCCTGGTAGGGAAACACGCTCCTGGAAGGGAAACACGGCCCTGGTAGGGAAACATGGCCCTGGTAGGGAAACACGGACCTGGTAGGGAAACACGGCCCTGGAGGGGAAACATGGCCCTGGTAGGGAAACACGGACCTGGTAGGGAAACACGGCCCTGGAGGGGAAACACCGACCTGGTGGGGAAACATTATGACCCTGGTAGGGAAACATTATGACCCTGGTAGGGAAACATGACCCTGGTAGGGAAACACGGACCTGGTAGGGAAACACGGCCCTGGAGGGGAAACACCGACCTGGTGGGGAAACATTATGACCCTGGTAGGGAAACATTATGACCCTGGTAGGGAAACATGACCCTGGTAGGGAAACACGGCCCTGGTAGGGAAACACGCTCCTGGTGGGGAAACACGGACCTAGTAGGGAAACACGGCCCTGGAAGGAAAACTTTATGACCCTGGTAGGGAAACACGGACCTGGTAGGGAAACACGGGCCCTGGTAGGGAAACTTTATGACCCTGGTATGGAAACACAGGCCCTGGTAGGGAAACACGGGCCCGGAAGGAAAACTTTATGACCCTGGTAGGGAAACACGGACCTGGTAGGGAAACACGGGCCCTGGTAGGAAAACTTTATGACCCTGGTAGGGAAACTTTATGACCCTGGTAGGGAAACACAGCCCTGGAGGGGAAATACAGACCTGGTAGGGCTAAAACCCGGTCTCTGTTTTAACCCTCACCTCACCCCATCACCCTCACCTCATGCTCTCCGCCTTGTCTCCAGAAGGTGATGCTCACGCTGGCCATCCGTGGCAGACGTTCAAACGAGACGCGCAGGCTGTCTCCCATCGCCGCCACCGCCATCTCCGGAGGACTCAGCAACGCTGCACACAAACCACGCTTACATTAGGAGATGCCAGGACCCTGCAAACACGACCGCACATCACCCACGCTCCCTCAAGGACAGTTCCTGAAAGTGGCGCAACTGGGAGAACATGGCGGTAACACTGCCAGGGTTAGGGGTTCGATGCTTTCGATGGAAGCATCTTAATGTCATATATTATTCTGTATCATATTATATTATGACACTATATATATACATACAACCGGATGGCCATCAAGGCATTGTAAATTAAGGATAAAACTCAGTCTTACTGTCTCGCCTGTTGAACAGCCCATTGAGACGCACCCATGGCGACGTCAGACGGCCGCACTCGGCTCTGACGCGAATGGCGTAGTCCGAGTCGGAGCCCAGGTCAGAGGTCAGGTCACAGTGCGTGTGAGGGGTCCGCTGGCACTGGGGGGCGTCCAGCCAGCTGTCGTTGAAAATAGTCCGCTCAAATTCCCTGAAGAAGAAGAAGAAGAAGAAGAAGAAGAAGAAGAAGAAGAAGAAGAAGAAGAAGAAGAAGAAGAACCCTCAGATTAACAAGAAGGTCTCTACTGTCGAGGAGAGACGAGGAAACGGTGAACGATATTTACCCTCTTCTGAAATCTATCTCTCCATCTATCTAGACTCAACCCCTCCATCGAGCTGAAGGCAACCACTCCACTTGTGTCACATGCTGTAAGGCAGCAACCAAACTACCTCTGGTGGATAATAGTGATGGGTCGTTCGCGAACGAACCAGTTCGAACGAACGACTCTTTAAAGTGAACGAACTGACCTCATTCGCCACTCTCGTTCGCGTCGTTCGTCTCGTTCGTCTCGTTCGCTGAGTCTCTCTGACGCGCTGATTCGCGGCGCCGCTGATTCGCGAGTCGTTCGCTGACTGATTGACTCGAGGACTGAGACGTCACTCACGACTCGTCATCACGAGAGCCAGCCAATGTATGTTGTTTGTCTGTCTGTGAGTCTAGGACGCTTTCGAATGGTTGACACAATACCACTTTCACATTTTAATATTGCCTTTTACATTTACATATCAGTGAAATGGTAAATACATGCTGTCTTTGTATTTTCTGTGTCATGCCAGATTAATAAAATATTTGAATGTCATGCTTCCTTCTCACGCACGCAACCCGGCCGGGACCCCCACCTTGGTGGATCTTGGTCTTGAGTGGGGGTGGCCAATGGCCATCTTCACAATAGTAAATAAAATATGCCCAGAATAAACACAACTGTACATCATTAACTTTAAAACTCATCATTGCTAAATCAAGTCTATTATCTTGCTGATATACATCCAATAATCTACTACGCCCCCCCCCCCACACACACACACACACACACACACACATCCTGCTGCGTTTGGTTTGTCTAACTTTACCTTGAATTGGGGGAACGGGGCATTGATCCTGACATGTCATTATGCATACATTAAATAAATCAGTTGAACTCAAATTAAATACATATGTTAACATATTCAACCAGACACAATGTTGTATTTGCTATTAACACATTTATTAACACCATCAATGTGAACGAGGAGGAGCCGAGTCTGACCCAGAGCTATAGAGAAAACAGAGTTGCGACACTTCCATTGACTCCCATGGAAAAAAATGGCGGACGACACTTCCGGGTTATGGAGACGCCAATAGTTCCAAACAAGGGACGGAGCTCCGTTGATTTCAATGGCTCGTCAAGAACAATTACTGGTAAGTTGATGAAACAACAGCATTTTAAACTTTTTTTTAACATTTTTAAGCAATAGCTATCAGAGGTATACTCTTAGACATCATTGTTTTTATATTTGGTTTGCATGAAATGTTGATGTTAAAAATGTAAAGTTAGGTCAGTTAGGTCCCTAAATGGATTTAGGACCTAACTGAAAGCTTGGCAACGGAGGCTAACGTGAGGTTATTAACGTGATAATTTCACTAAAGTGCGTTAACCTTTTGTTGTCAGGTGACATTATGTAAAGTTGTTGATTGTTAGGTTTTAAAACATTATCAAAATACTACCACTACTGCTAATGTAGCCCCACTCTCACACTAATACTAAAATGCTACTGCTATTGCTGCTACTATTACTTAAATGCTAGCTGTTTTACTTCTGCTGCTGCTATAACTGCTACTACAATAATAATAATAATAATAATAATAATAATAATAATGCATTTTATTTAGAGGCGTCTTTCAAAGCACTCAATGTCATCTTACTAGACACAGATAAAACAACAATAGAACAACAATTTGTTTGTTTATTCAACAGGGACAAAGCTCTGCTGGCGGTGTCTGCTGCTGGCAGTGGCTGGTGCTAGCAGTGGAGGCTGCTGGTGTCTCACTGATGGCTGCAGGGAGATGCTGGTGGTTGCGGGAGGTTGAGATGGAATGGAGAGGCCAAATACATCCATGGCAATAAGGAAGGTATTTGTTAGTGGCCTAGATATTATGGCCTTTGGTGCAGGAGGTTGAGCCTTCTTGGCCTTCTTATTCTGACTCTTGCTGCCAAGGTGACCTTTACTTTTGTCTTCTCTCCTTGCAGCCCTGATGCACCTAGCCGCAATCCTCAACCTCAGCCTGACATATCTGCAGATGATTTTTCTTTTAACATCGTGGCATGATGGAAGGCTGCTATCCAGAAGCATGGCCTCCTGTTCCAGGTGTTCCACAGCATTGGTGCAGTCCATGAGTGAATCATCTGTCCTTGAACGGAACAGCTGCTCCACGTGCTGGACGACAGTGAAGACCTCATCAGATGGCCGATAAAGTGCACCCTGTTTGAATTCTTTCAACTGCAGCAGAACAGCATTCTCATGTGCATCATCTGCATTTTGCACAAGTGCATGCTGTGCAAAATGCTGAAGACACCGTTCACAATGTATCCAGCCAGATGGTACAGAACACAGGAATCTGTTTTTGTGAAGGTGGGTGGTGTTGTCAGGTCGACCAGCTGCTCCACTCTCAGACCTTCAGGACTGCTGGTAATGGTTCTGGTCTCCAGGAAGTCTGCTAGGTGGTCACAGCTGTCATCAGGTAAGAGCCCGTATGCACTGTGGACAGGAACTGTCCAACAGTGACAGCCCGTAGGGCATAGTGGAACTCTATAGGTGTTGGCACGGGGTTTCTCTGACATATGCATCCAAATGTGTTTTCCAGGCAGTCCTGCGTGAACCGGCTCGTGAGGACAAATTTGTGACCCTGGCTCAACAGATCTTCCTGGACCTGCAGTATGGTTGTTGTGGCCATAACCAATCCTGTCTGGACTGGCTTCCAGCTGCTCTTTACCCCTATCTTTAGGCCACGAAAAAGATGGATGCTCTCTTGGAGAAATCTGATGGCCTTTTCATACTCCCCCATTTTGAACTGAGAGAGGGCAGGACAGTGAGGACATTCTTTCCCCTTCTCCAGAGCCATCTGTGTGTGTTTATGGTTTCATTGCCCCACTTTGTCTGTTAAGGGTTTTTGTTTGTTAACATACACTGCTGTTATTGTTCTAGTTTGTTCTTATTATTCTTTTGTTGTTCTTATTATTTATTAATATAATAATATATTATGTATGGCAATAACAATATATATTTATTATTATTCCTATTAATTTATTTTTCTTGTACACACACAAACACAATTGTTCTTGTTTCAATAATTCTTTAATAAAAATATTGTTTATTTAACAACTTTTGTACCAGTCATACCGTACGTATTCCAGTCCATCAGCTCTAACATAAATTGCAAGTGTGAATAGTTGCTTGTAGAGTTAGATTTTGACTGATCATATTCAAGCATAATTAGTGGTTGTTTGATAGATCTGATACATGGCTCCATCTTAAAATCTCCATGGTTCTGATCCATGTCCTACAAAAATAACTAAATGTCCTTTAGTCTAAACTTGGTAATAAAGGGTTAATAAAACGTACTTTGGAAAAGCTGACATTTCACAAAACAGGTAAGTGCTAAGAGTGCAATAATAATAATAATAATAATGGTACAAATTAAATGGTAACTTGTTTATCTAAGTGCAAATACAGAACAACCAACCTTATAAATTTAGCATCACTCACGGAAGTAACCTAACCAAGCTAACACGAACTTCTCCCGCCAAAAGTGTATTATTATTATTATTATTCAAAAGTAATCAATGCAGTACTACAGCTCAAATGCATAATTGACGCTAACATATATGCAATAGCGCAAAAACGTGCGTTTTATTGTGATATTTACCATGCAATAGCTCACTCTGTCAATGCAAGTCAATGACCGCTATGGCAGCTTGCGGTTTGTTTGGAACTATTGAGGCTTACATGAACCACGTGACAGCCCTGGCGGCGACATCAAAGCGTGTCGCAACTCTGTTTTCTCTATAGCTCTGGTCTGACCGACTCGGCTGGCATTCGCCGTTCGCGAATGACAGCCGAGTCGTTCGCGATTCGCGAATTGAGAACGAGGGAGGAGCTAAGTGAACGACTGAACGACTGAACGAGTCAGTGAATGATTCAGCGCTACCGGAAACACGAACGAACGAACGAACGAACGAACGACTCTCTGTGGCGAACTGAACGACGCGAACTGATTCGCGCAAACGACTCATGAAATCCATCACTAGTGGATAATTGCCTGTCTGCCTCTGGCTTCTAGCAAAGTTAGTTAGTTATCGTAGAAACAAGCATCAAATATTGTCAGCATGATGAAAATGACTAGACTGGGCCCAGATCTCAAAGTGTTGACGATCAAAGGTACATTCTGCACATCGACTATAACTACGAACTGCAAAATTCAGGGTTACAAGTTTCTGTACTGTACTGCAGTATAATGTAAACTACATTCATCATGACCATAACCACACTGACATCTCAACCTATGGCCAGGTGAATCCATGTTATTCTGAAGGCCAACGGGAGTGAGGCGATAACATCTGTATGTGTATGTGCTCGTTTCATTGGCCTACCCCCCCTGGTATGTATTTACGCTCTGTATTTAACTACATACGTGTCCAGGCCTTGGGTGTGTGCATAGTGACTCACCCCTGGAACTGCACGGTGTACAGGGCTGCAGTACCGCAGAGCGCCGCTAGGGGCTGCCAGGTGAGCGTGTGTCGCATGTTCACGGAGCCGATGGAGACGTCCTGCGGGGCGGGCAGCGTCCACGAGTCTAAACACACAGCACGCAGTCAGCAAGTGGTTCAGTCCAACCACAAGTGGTTCAGTCCAACCGCAAGTGGTTCAGTCCAACAGGTTCTGCTTCTGTGCAGCCATTCCTGTCCGTGGTACAAGCCAGCCATGGGCGTGGGTTGAGGGCGGGACGGGGTGGGACACGTACCAAGGTCAAGGGTCGAAATGTCCCCATCGATCGCTTTTATCGATCTGAAAAATGGCTTTTGTCGTTAAAATAAGATAATCTAGTGGTGTATATAAAATAAAATCATCTAGTAAGGCCCTTTTAGGCAAATGACCACTGTATGTAGTAAATATTTTAGAATGGAACTCAGGCACTTACATGACCCGTTCAGCTGCATTACTGCTGCTCAAAGTTCCTCGAGTCTATACGAGTATTGGCAAGACTGCTTTTTGTTATGATGCCCCTAGCTCCTGGAACGCGCTGCAGCGCATCCTGAGATTGGATGCACTCCCTTCACTCACAGAATTTAGGACCTTGGTCATGGATAGCTGTGTTTCTAATTGTAATTGTTTCAGATGACTGTCTCTTGTTGTTTCTTATTAAATGTATATTGTCATGTCATCACTCACACTTGTAATCACTGTCTTCCTTGTTTCTTGTTAAATGTATATTGTCATGTCATCACTTGACTGTCACCACTGTCAATATTTTAATGGCTTGTAAACTCGACGACATTGAAAATGAGGGCAACCTCAATGTCTCTCGAGAATAAATAAAGGTTATAATAATGGTGTGTATAAAATAAAATCATCTAG
>JAOPHQ010006633.1:62500-75000 GCA_030340625.1 Merluccius polli
CTGTGGGTAAAAATGTAACTACACACAGACATACATTCGCATTACCATATTGTTCATCCAGGGCAATCCTGTCAGCCCTGGGGAAGGGAACACAATGGCTATAAATGGTCATATTAAGTAATATGGAAATATGTATATGAATCATTTAAGGGGTAAATGGGGTCTAAACTGCTCCAAATTGAAAAGCATGACTAAGGATAAGGTCACCATCAATATGTTGAACACATTTTTCCACTAAATATCCCTTAAAATATGTTTTAGTGATTTTATCCATCTTGGCTCTATATAGGCTCTGAGAAAGTACACATCAGTAAGTGCCTTCTCAGTGAGCAAGATAAAAATGAAACTTTGTCGTAGGATGACAATGAAGACACCATTGGAAAGGTCTTGATCTGCAGAATACAGATCTGCCACTGTGGACATTCTGGATGGTTCCTGCTCCTCAGGAATGCCCTTTGAACCTTGAACCTAAGGCTCTTTTAAAGGCTTACAGAAAAGCAACACAATGTGATACAAACATGGGGAAAACATTTTTGGAAAGCTCTTGACTTCTTCTATCATGTCCTTTGTGGCCTTTGCCAAACCATTAGGGGGCGCTACTGGGTAAGGTCAAAACCAGATTTCACCCAATTAACAATAGTAAAAATGAAATCTGACTAAATAAATGTGCTCCCCGGTCCCTAAAACATATAGCCTGGCAAGCCAGACCTACATCAGAAAGATGTAAGGTCTGGCACAGCTCCATTGGCAGTGTGGGCGGGATAAACGGTTGTCTTTCAAGTTCCCTCTGCACGCAATAGGATAGCGCTACAACCAATCAGAGCAACGAAGAAGGTGACGTAGTCAGCGACGGCTCTGACTACGTAATTAATCAAAACTCTGAATACATATTTATTTTCGAGGAAAGACTTCAGTGCCGTTCGTTGTTCTTTTCTCAAATAAAATGTTAACTTCAACAAGTCTTGAAGAGTCGCGGCCAAAGCCGAGTCGAAAGACAACCGTTCGCCAGCAGCAGCAGCCATTGCTTACCTCTAACACGGAACCGTCGCAACTCTGTCGTCATGGTAGCCCGGCTTTCGACTCCGCCCCTCACGCTGTGATTGGTCAGACATACAAGACACACTTGGTGTTTCCAGCACCAAAAAGCGGACGGAGCCGTGCTAGACTACACTAGCTGCCAAATAAATTTGCTGCCGCTAGGGGGTGTCTAGAGTTCTAGGCTATAAAACATATAATACACTTGCGAAGTTCCTTGACACATTTTCACATAATAGGGAAAACGTAAACTAAACATTTTAGAACTAGCCTACAAAAAAAACAGAAAAAACATGGCGCCGCACAGTTGAGTGTATTGCATTTTCCGAACGTTTGTAGTTCTTTAAATTCATTTTCCGGGTTAGGGTTAGGGTTAGCGTTTTGCCCGTTTTCAAGAGAGAAAGTATAACCTGATCATATTTTGTTCATATAATAGGGAGATTGATGTTGTAAAAATATAAATATAGGCTACATTCTATTTCAAGTGTTTTAGACGTGTTTCCAGCTGCTTTGTTTGTCCATGAATTGGATAAACATGAATTGTTTGGAGTTCACCTTGTGGGACATACATTGTGGTGTGGGACAATAATAGTTTTATTTTTATTTTTTTTTATTGTCAACAATATTATGACATTATAACATAAACAGTAGTACAGTAAGGACAGTACTTCCGGCTGATAGGTCCTCCCAGGTGGTCACGGCGTCTGTCAGCTGTAGCCCCTAGCAACCTGACGTCATTGAAACATGGTGCAGGAATCAGAGAGAGAAAACATAGAGTAACTAACCAATAGGACAAACATCCGATCGTAACTCGTCACTTTGTCAACATTAGTTTCTCCCGCTGCCACGGAATAATGTGTTGATCAGCAAATCAACCTCAGACGTGTAGTGGGCGAGGGTTTGATCCGTCAGACGGAGTGACGTCACAAGGGAGTCCTGTGGAATCTGAAAAAGTCAAGTGAATCTTGAAAGTCACGTGACTTGGACGCAAAACCATGGGAAAAGAATAGGCAGAAAAATGTAACAGTCATACAATTTAAGGGCCTTTATTGTAACCCCTCTACGTTTGGCACTTTGGATCAACGTCAGGATACGTGTTGCGCGTGACGTATAATAATGTCCATCTTACAGTAAAATATATCTTATCCTAAATATAAAAGCTTACATTTCTAACTGTGCTGGACTGGGAATGCTCCCAGTCCAGGGTCGGACCTGGACCGGACCCCCCCCCCAGCCCCGGACCGCCCCCCCCCCCCCCCCCCCCCGCCCCCGACAAATGTGTTATCGATATTTAACGTAGCCTATTGAGGATACGTTTCAATTCAATGTAAATTATCCAAGAGGTAAATAAATAACAAAACATATGCTCAATTCAGATTCAAGACGTAATCAGGGACAAAACACGTTAAATGAAACGTTCCCCGAAAGGGAAATATGCCTTAATGACAATAATATGATATATGTTGACATTTAACATATCTGGGATACGT
Source organism: Merluccius polli (assembly GCA_030340625.1). Classification (NCBI taxonomy): domain Eukaryota; kingdom Metazoa; phylum Chordata; class Actinopteri; order Gadiformes; family Merlucciidae; genus Merluccius; species Merluccius polli. The sequence goes on from JAOPHQ010006633.1 coordinate 65,026, forward strand.
TTCAACCAAACATAATCCTATAGGTAAATAAATGGCAAAAAAATAGGCTGAGAACGAACGTATTTGCGATACGTTCAATGAAACGTAATCACGGACAAAATACGTTTTCAGACAAACGTAATTGAGAATGCCGAATAGTTCCCTGGGAACGTAATTTTGATGAGACAGGGTTGGCCTGTGCGAATTGTAGCCTCAGTTTCCTGTTCTTAGCTGACAGGAGTGGCACCCGGTGTGGTCTTCTGCTGCTGTAGCCCATCCGCCTCAAGGTTCGACGTGTTGTGCGTTCAGAGATGCTCTTCTGCATACCTCTGTTGTAACGAGTGGTTATTTGAGTTACAGTTGCCTTTCTATCAGCTCGAACCAGTCTGGCCATTGTCCTCTGACCTCTAGCATCAACAAGGCATTTGCGCCCACAGAACTGCCGCTCACTGGATATTTTCTCTTTTTCGGACCATTCTCTGTAAACCCTAGAGATGGTTGTGCGTGAAAATCCCAGTAGATCAGCAGTCTCTGAAATACTCAGACCAGCCCGTCTGGCACCAACAACCATGCCACGTTCAAAGTCACTTAAATCACCTTTCTTCCCCATTCTGATGCTCGGTTTGAACTGCAGCAGATCGTCCTGACCATGTCTACATGCCTAAATGCATTGAGTTGCTGCCATGTGATTGGCTGATTAGAAATTTGCGTTATCGAGCAGTTGGACAGGTGTACCTAATAAAGTGGCCGGTGAGTGTATATTATGATATAATCTCCCGTGGCTCTCAGCTGGGATATTATATGATATATATTATGATATATAATATCATAAAATGTGTTGTTGGCTCTAATGTTGTAGCCTTTTTTGGTGATGCACAGTTGTCATAATGTCTCATTTAAAGATATAACCAATTGGTGGTCATGTAGTTATCAAGCTATGGCGACATGCCCATACACACTGAGGAGGACGTGCCGAGTCAAACCAGTCTCCTCAAACATTTATATAATGTATATTATATATCATAATATATCACATTTATATTACATATATTACATATCATAACAACCCGGAAGGAGCCAAAACATTTATATTATATATATTATATATCATAATATATCACATTTATATTATATATATTTGATATCATAATATATCACATTTATATTATATATATTATATATCATAATATATAATATTTATATTATATATATTATATATCATAATATATCACAGTTATATTCTATATATTATATATTATAATATATCACATTTATATTATATATATTTTATATCATAATATATCACATTTATATTATATATATTATATATCATAAGATATCACATTTATATTATATATATTTTATATCATAACAACCCCGAAGGAGCCCAAAGATAAATTATATTATATATATATATATATATATATATATATATATATATATATATATATATATATATATATATATATATATATATATATATATCATAATATGTCACATTTATATTATATATATTATATATCATAATATATAACATTTATATTATATATATTATATATCACATTTGTGTGTGTGTGTGTGTTTGAGTGAGTGTGTGTGTGTGTGTGTGTGCGTGTGCGTGTGCGCGTGCGTGTGTGCGCGTGTGCGTGTGCATGTGTGTGTGTGAGTGAGTGTATGGATAGATCTGTTTCACTGCCTACCAGGTGGCGATAAAGTGTATTTTGAGTCCGGTCTAGAAATAATAGCGTTAATGGCGAACCTAATGATCAATGATTAACCGACAGGCATCATTAACAGACTGGATGATCATTTCTTTGAAAACGTATGCAGAGAAAGAACAGACAAACAATAGATAGTCAGACAGACAAATGGACAGCCATTCAATTAAGTTGACCTATATAAATGTATTTTCTATTTCATAAAGGAGGCTGTTGTATTATCAAAGTGATCTTCCCTGAAAACCTGAAACCTGAAATGATCAGTGATCGATTGATGACTTTCTACGGTCATCACGGAATTTGATCGGACGAAATATAGGCTGCTACCATCAATATAACTGAGTTTGATTTTTATTAAATTATGAAAACCTAGCTGTGTGTGTGTGTGTGTGGACCTCCATGTATAAAACGCCAATGTCTCCTTGACTCAGAGAAAGAGAGAGCGAGAGAACGACAGTGACTGGAATTTGGACCTTTTATGATATTCAACTCATTAACATATGGCGTGCCATAAAGCATGACATGAAACCATAAAGCTCTTGCCTGTTCTGTGTGTGCTTCCAGCTCCCGACGCTTCACCCCTAGACGGTGTAAAACAGGAAGTCACCTGAACCCCGGGCACATGGGAGAAGTTTGCCTTTCTGTCAGAAAGCCGCTGTAGTATGGAGAGCAACAACGCACCTGCAGGGAGGAGGTTGTGGTGGAGGAATGGGGCTCAGGTCCTTCACCCAGGAGACCGGGTGAAGGTTCTGAACCCAGGAGACCGGGTGAAGGTCCTGAACCCGGTGTGGTTTTAGACTTCGTTTTGAGTTTTGTTTTTTGTTTGGTTTGCAGTTTGGTTAGTTTTAGGCAACACAACTACTTGGTTAGGGTTAGGGTTAGGCAACATAACTACTTGGTTAGGGTTAGGGTTAAGCAACAGAACTACTTGGTTAGGTTTAGGGTTAGGGTTAGGCAACAGAACTACTTGGTTAGGGTCAGGTTTAGGGTTAGGGTTAGGCAACAGAACTACTTGGTTAGGGTTAGGGTTAGGCAACATAACTACTTGGTTAGGGTTAGGGTTAAGCAACAGAACTACTTGGTTAGGTTTAGGGTTAGGGTTAGGCAACAGAACTACTTGGTTAGGGTCAGGTTTAGGGTTAGGGTTAGGCAACAGAACTACTTGGTTAGGGTTAGGGTTAGGCAACATAACTACTTGGTTAGGGTTAGGGTTAAGCAACAGAACTACTTGGTTAGGTTTAAGGTTAGGGTTAGGGTTAGGCAACAGAACTACTTGGTTAGGTTTAGGGTTAGGGTTAGGGTTAGGCAATAGAACTACTTGGTTAGGTTTAGGGTTAGGGTTAGGCAACAGAACTACTTGGTTAGGTTTAGGGTTAGGGTTAGGCAACAGAACTACTTGGTTAGGTTTAGGGTTAGGCAACAGAACTACTTGGTTAGGGTTAGGGTTAGGTTTAGGCAACAGAACTACTTGGTTAGGGTTAGGTTTAGGCAACAGAACTACTTGGTTAGGTTTAAGGTTAGGGTTAGGTTTAGGCAACAGATTTACTTGGTTAGGGTTGGGCAACAGAACTACTTGGTTAGGGTTAGGTAACAGAACTACTTGGTTAGGTTTAGGGTTAGGGTTAGGCAACAGAACTACTTGGTTAGGGTTAGGGTTAAGCAACAGAACTACTTGGTTAGGTTTAGGGTTAGGGTTAGGCAACAGAACTACTTGGTTAGGGTCAGGTTTAGGGTTAGGGTTAGGCAACAGAACTACTTGGTTAGGGTTAGGGTTAGGCAACATAACTACTTGGTTAGGGTTAGGGTTAAGCAACAGAACTACTTGGTTAGGTTTAAGGTTAGGGTTAGGGTTAGGCAACAGAACTACTTGGTTAGGTTTAGGGTTAGGGTTAGGGTTAGGCAATAGAACTACTTGGTTAGGTTTAGGGTTAGGGTTAGGGTTAGGCAACAGAACTACTTGGTTAGGGTTAGGGTTAGGCAACAGAACTACTTGGTTAGGTTTAGGGTTAGGCAACAGAACTACTTGGTTAGGGTTAGGGTTAGGTTTAGGCAACAGAACTACTTGGTTAGGGTTAGGTTTAGGCAACATAACTACTTGGTTAGGTTTAAGGTTAGGGTTAGGTTTAGGCAACAGATTTACTTGGTTAGGGTTGGGCAACAGAACTACTTGGTTAGGGTTAGGTAACAGAACTACTTGGTTAGGTTTAGGGTTAGGGTTAGGCAACAGAACTACTTGGTTAGGCTTAGGGTTAGGCAACAGAACTACTTGGTTAGGGTTAGGGTTAGGTTTAGGCAACAGAACTACTTGGTTAGGGTTAGGGTTAGGTTTAGGCAACAGAACTACTTGGTTAGGGTTAGGGTTAGGTTTAGGGTTAGGGTTAGGTTTAGGTAACAGAACTACTTGGTTAGGGTTAGGGTTAGGGTTAGGCAACAGAACTACTTGGTTAGGTTTAGGGTTAGGGTTAGGGTTAGGCAACAGAACTACTTGGTTAGGTTTAGGGTTAGGGTTAGGCAACAGAACTACTTGGTTAGGTTTAGGGTTAGGGTTAGGCAACAGAACTACTTGGTTATTGTTAGGGTTAGGCAACATAACTACTTGGTTAGGGTTAGGGTTAGGCAACATAACTACTTGGTTAGGTTTAGGGTTAGGGTTAGGCAACAGAACTACTTGGTTAGGTTTAGGGTTAGGCAACAGAACTACTTGGTTAGGGTTAGGGTTAGGCAACAGAACTACTTGGTTAGGTTTAGGGTTAGGCAACAGAACTACTTGGTTAGGGTTAGGTTTAGGCAACAGAACTACTTGGTTAGGTTTAGGTTTAGGCAACAGAACTACTTGGTTAGGTTTAAGGTTAGGGTTAGGTTTAGGCAACAGATTTACTTGGTTAGGGTTGGGCAACAGAACTACTTGGTTAGGGTTAGGTAACAGAACTACTTGGTTAGGTTTAGGGTTAGGGTTCGGCAACAGAACTACTTGGTTAGGCTTAGGGTTAGGGTTAGGCAACAGAACTACTTGGTTAGGGTTAGGGTTAGGTTTAGGGTTAGGGTTAGGTTTAGGCAACAGAACTACTTGGTTAGGGTTAGGGTTAGGTTTAGGCAACAGAACTACTTGGTTAGGGTTAGGTTTAGGGTTAGGGTTAGGTTTAGGCAACAGAACTACTTGGTTAGGGTTAGGGTTAGGCAACAGAACTACTTGGTTAGGTTTAGGGTTAGGGTTAGGCAACAGAACTACTTGGTTAGGTTTAGGGTTAGGGTTAGGCAACAGAACTACTTGGTTAGGTTTAGGGTTAGGGTTAGGCAACAGAACTACTTGGTTATTGTTAGGGTTAGGCAACATAACTACTTGGTTAGGGTTAGGGTTAGGCAACATAACTACTTGGTTAGGTTTAGGGTTAGGGTTAGGCAACAGAACTACATGGTTAGGGTTAGGGTTAGGCAACAGAACTACTTGGTTAGGGTTAGGGTTAGGCAACAGAACTACTTGGTTAGGGTTAGGGTTAGGCAACAGAACTACTTGGTTAGGTTTAGGGTTAGGGTTAGGCAACAGAACTACTTGGTTAGGGTTAGGGTTAGGCAACATAACTACTTGGTTAGGTTTAGGGTTAGGGTTAGGCAACAGAACTACTTGGTTAGGTTTAGGCAACAGAACTACTTGGTTAGGTTTAGGGTTAGGGTTAGGCAACAGAACTACTTGGTTAGGTTTAGGCAACAGAACTACTTGGTTAGGTTTAGGGTTAGGGTTAGGGTTAGGCAACAGAACTACTTGGTTATTGTTAGGGTTAGGCAACAGAACTACTTGGTTAGGGTTAGGCAACATAACTACTTGGTTAGGGTTAGGCAGAAAGCCCTGAAGGCAAACTTCTCCCATGCGCCCCGGGGACAGGAAGTAGTTTGTCGGAGAGGAAGTGGATGAGGTTATTCTACGGTCAACATCTTCCAGGCTGTGTCCAAGGTCGGGAACCACTGTTGTACAGTGCAGGCAGGTCTCATACTCCGGAGACAGACAATGCCATGAGACAATGCCCCCCCCCCCCCCCCCCCCGCCCCCAACCGACTTAAAGGGGAACCGTCACACTCGGCTATTTTCTAATATTTTGAATACTTTGTAATACGAGGAAGTACGGCTTCGTACGCGGGTTGTGAAAAAAAACGTCAACTCCGTCACATATGAAAAATGTGTGGAGGAGTTGAACCAGTGACGTCATTTCCCCAAATCGGACCGATACGGAGAACGCAAGGCCCGCGACCAGCGAGGCCGGCGGTCCGGCGTTTTGTTTCCACAGTGATCAGATGATGATGTCATGATCCGCGCTCTCGCTCTCACACACACCCAACACACACACACACACACACACAGTAGGTCTCTTCCCCCGAAAGTCACAGCCACACGATACCTGCCGGTCGATACGAAGGTGAGGTTAGGACTCATCATCATCATCATCATCATCATCATCATCATCAATGGCAGGGCTGGTGGGTGGGGGGGGGGGGGGGGGAGGATATGGCCCTAGAAGGAGTGGGCCCTGTGTGTTTATGACCACTGTGGCCCGGGTCTGAAGTCCGCTTTGCGTGACTGCTGCTATAAAAGACATGAGCGGCGCTCTCCTGACCCGACCCCCCCCCCCTCCCCAGCACCACACCCTAACCCTCCACATCTACGCGCCGTTAGGACCGCCTGCTCCGCGCTCTCGCTCTCCGTCGGCGGACCTCAGCGACTCTCTTATCTGAGAACGCATTCGCTCTTGGCTCGCGTCGCCGCCTGTTTGATTTTTCCTCAGCCCCGCTAGCGTCTGTAATTTGAGTTTGCGTCCGCGATGTCGACCGCCATCGAGGCCACCGGCTTCGTGCTGTGCATCATCAGTTGGCTGATCACCGGCGCGGCGCTGGGCAACGACTACTGGAAGGTGTCCACCGTCGCCGGCAACATCATCACCTCCTGTGCGGCAGTACGAGAACCTCTGGCACACCTGCACCGAAACCAGCACCGGCATCGCCCAATGCCAGGACTTCGAGTCTCTCCTCGGCCTGGCAGGTAGGAAACCTGATCTCATATGATCCTCGGCCACAACAGACGAATGATACACACTGTCAAACACGTTAACTGCTGCACCGTCCAAAAACAAATCAGACACGCTTGTTGAAAAGGACTTCATAAAAAGTATGTATCTGTAAGTTGTTAAAAAAGAAAGAAAAGGTTTTTTTTTCTTCAAAAGCAACGCCAGTGAGCATACTTTGTTTAACTGCAATAACTCCAGCAATAAACAACTGACGTGATGCTGAGTTTCACTGTGAAATTCGACCAGTGTACAATAGGGTCACGATGTCAAGACGAGTTCATTTTTTCAAATGAGACGAAGGTGAGATCTTTTATTGCTACGTTTTACCGCCAAAAAAAAAAACGTACAACTGTCCAAACAACTACATCAAGCTCTCAGGATAAACCCACAGATAATCTTCACTCCAAAACAGGTTTACTATACACAGAAGTTGACAACATCATCCGAACAGGATGATTTGTTGAAGATGAAGAAGCCATTTTGAGCCTCGTCTTCCAACAGCAAAATGGAGGGAAACGCCCAGGTGAACCGCAGTGTGTTGTAAACGCACTCAGACACTCAGCACCCTCAAATATACAGTCTGCAAAATGGGACTTATTGTCTTCTAATTTGACAAAGTAAAATCAATCGATTTGGAGGTAGCCTGTTATGATTTTAATTGTAGCCAAAATAACTCATTTTAAAACTCATTTTAGAATCAACAGGTCTCATCTGAGACGGTGTCTTCGGTGTGAACACGACCAACCTGGTCAAGTAAAGGTGAAGTCAATCTCAGTCAGCAGTCTCTTCCATTGGACGACACCGCTTTGTCTTAAATCATTACCCCTTATTCACCTGGTGGCCATATTGCTGGTCGGGTGAGGACATCTTCTCTGAGGAGTATTTGGGGAAACCGGGACAACTCAGCAGAAATGCGTCCTAAATGTGGGATTCAGAATAATGCCTTGAATTCATGGTTTCCAAAGACTGTAGACGATAGACTGACTAACCCCATGTGGCCGCTAGGTGGATAAGGTTTATTGCAGGTCGTCCATTATGAAAGCAAGGGACGTTTTCAGGAAGTCCGGAGATAGCCTGACTCCGATGTCATAAAAGCCAAACCCGGACTTTACATTTCAGTCTTTGTAATGGAAAAACACTGACTGTCTCGGCAGGCGGTCAGCAGATAATACTTATTCACAAACAAGTGGCCATTTTAATGGGAACATGCTGATTGTCTTCCTGTGCTTACGAGTCACGACAGTCAGATGATACTTGTTCACTAACAAGAGGTCACCTGTGTAGAAAACGAAGGATTTGTGTCCTGGTCTGTGGGTTCAAACTGGAATAAACCAGCTTGAGTCATGCAGTGTTGGTCCGTAAATATACCTTGTCCTGTCATTGTAAGGCAGACTTCCCTCTCTCGCCTTCTCAGAGACGGCCGGATCTCAGAGTCAGATGCCTCACTATTGTATTGTAACTTAGTAAATTATTAAACAACCAGATTCAGACATTTAAAGTGACAGTTTGTATTATTGTTCAGGACATCCTCATTCCCACAACAGTCTCTCACATCACACTGACTTTGAAGTGTAACGACTCGCTCTGGTCTCCGCCCACGACACACACAAACAAATTGAAGATTGAAAATACAATGTGTGTATTGTATCTTCAATTAGATTCAAATCACTTTATTTGTCCAAGGGGCAATTAGAGAAGCATGTAGAGTCGTGTTACAATAAACCAGTGACACAATACAGGAAAAAGTGTAAACATTTTTTTAAAAAATGTAAAGATTATGATATTAACATAATACTAATAAATTATGAAACTAATAGAATATTTAAAAAAAATATGATACTAATAATAAAAGTATGATACTAATGATCATTCAATAATTCAAGTGTTAATGCTTTGGTGTGACATTTAGCCATTACAGGCAGTTTCAAAATCTACCCATTAGTGACATCACAAGTGGGGGTGTCCACCCAGATGTATGATAGACGGATCAGCTTACCAGCCCACCCAGTGGACTGTACTAACTGGATGCTAATGCTAATGGATAACCAACATCACACCTGGTGGTAAGCTAGGGGACCCCTTAGGTGTCCGGATTGGAAGAGTCCATTGTTGGATGTGGGCAGTACGTAACGTGCGTGTGTGTGTGTGTGTGTGTGTGTGTGTGTGTGTGTGTGTGTGTGTGTGTGTGTGTGTGTGTGTGTGTGTGTGTGTGTGTGTGTGTGTGTGTGTGTGTGCGTGCGCGTGCGTGCGTGCGTGCGTGTGTGTGTGTGCAGGCTATGTGCAGGCGTGTCGTGGCCTGATGATCGTGGCCCTGCTGCTGGGGCTCTCCTGCCTGGTGGTCGCTCTGCTGGGCATCAAGTGTATCAAGATAGGCTCCGCCTCTGACCAGGCCAAGATCAAGATGGCCGCCGCCGGGGGCATTATGTCCGGTCTGGCAGGTAGGTCCTCCGTCACACACATCTGGACATGTCTGATCTGAGGTCTGTCTCAACACTATATACACTATATACACTATAAACTACACTATATACACTATATAAAACACTATATACACTATATAAAACACTATATACACTATATACAACACTATAAGCAATATATACACTATAAACTACACTATATACACTATATAAAACACTATACACTATATAAAACACTATATACACTATATACAACACTATAAGCAATATATACACTATAAACTACACTATATACACTATTTAAAACACTATATACACTATATACAACACTATATAAAACACTATATACACTATATACAACACTATAAGCAATATATACACTATAAACTACACTATATACACTATATAAAACACTATACACTATATAAAACACTATATACACTATATACAACACTATAAGCAATATATACACTATAAACTACACTATATACACTATTTAAAACACTATACACTATATAAAACACTATATAAAACACTATATACACTATATACAACACTATAAGCAATATATACACTATAAACTACACTATATACACTATATAAAACACTATATACACTATATACAACACTATAAGCAATATATACACTATCAACTACACTATATACACTATATAAAACACTATATACACTATATACAACACTATAAGCAATATATACACTATAAACTACACTATATACACTATATAAAACACTATATACACTATATACAACACTATAAGCAATATATACACTATCAACTACACT
>JAOPHQ010006634.1:0-2500 GCA_030340625.1 Merluccius polli
ACGGCGAGTTCGCCATTTCGTAGCGCTCTCTAAATAGTATACCGAGAATTATTATACCCTAAGTAGTGGACTCATCGTATTCCACAATGCCTCGTGAAAAGTAGTGTGCAGCCGATGGTCGCTCACCAAGCACTACATCACGCATCGCGCTGAAAGAAAAATGGCAGACGAGACGAGAGGAGAGCACATCCATGGAGGAGAGAGAGCAGCGCAACCTGTCAAAAATGCATGCCGGTATTTATTACAGTTGGTCCACCAGCCGACTTTGACCTGGCACGTTTTAATTATGCGAAAGCAATGACGTAATTAACGGTGACCCAAGGAGTGTCCGAAAGTGTTTTTTTCATTTTGCCGATGAGCTCACTATATCGTCCTCTACATAGACCTCCCTAGATAGTGAGTAGTGAGCTCTATATAGTCCTCTACATAGACCTCCCTATAGCGAGTAGGGAATATTGAGCTCTATACAGTCCTCTACATAGACCTCCCTAGATAGTGAGTAGGGAGTAGTGAGCTCCCTAGATAGTGAGTAGGGAGTAGTGAGCTCTATATAGTCCCCTACATAGACCTCCCTAGATAGTGAGTAGGGAGTAGTGAGCTCTATATAGTCCTCTACATAGACCTCCCTAGATAGTGAGTAGGGAGTAGTGAGCTCTACATAGACCTCCCTAGATAGTGAGTAGGGAGTAGTGAGCTCTACATAGACCTCCCTAGATAGTGAGTAGGGAGTAGTGAGCTCTATATAGTCCTCTACATAGACCTCCCTAGATAGTGAGTAGGGAGTAGTGAGCTCTACATAGACCTCCCTAGATAGTGAGTAGGGAGTAGTGAGCTATAGCCCTCTACATAGACCTCCCGAGATAGTGAGTAGTGAGCTCTATATAGTCCTCTACATAGACCTCCCTAGATAGTGAGTAGGGAGTAGTGAGCTCTATATAGTCCCCTACATAGACCTCCCTAGATAGTCAGTAGGGAGTAGTGAGCTCTAGTTCTCTACATAGACTTCCCTAGATAGTGAGTAGGGAGTAGTGAGCTCTACATAGACCTCCCTAGATAGTGAGTAGGGAGTAGTGAGCTCTACATAGACCTCCCTAGATAGTGAGTAGGGAGTAGTGAGCTCTATATAGTCCTCTACATAGGACTCTCTAGATAGTGAGTAGGGAGTAGTGAGCTATAGCCCTCTACATAGACCTCCCTAGATAGAGAGTAGTGAGCTCTATATAGTCCTCTACATAGACCTCCCTAGATAGTGAGTAGGGAGTAGTGAGCTCTATATAACCAACTATGACTCTCTTAAGAAATGCCTCGTCATCTAATTAGTGACGCGCATGAATGGATGAACGAGATTCCCACAGTCCCTACCTACTATCCAGCGAAACCACAGCCAAGGGAACGGGCTTGGCAGAATCAGCGGGGAAAGAAGACCCTGTTGAGCTTGACTTCCCCTTGGCTGTATATACTGTCTTGGTTCCAGTATATACATATTAAAGGCTTATATCGTCAGGGTTGGGGACAAAGTGTGAACACAATGGGAGGGATTAAACAACTCACAAGTCTTGATTAGCAGCAGTAGAGACAAGCCACCCAAATGAGGACAACCAGGTGACACATATTGTATATATGGTTCTGTCTAATGAGTTCAAATTCTTTCTTCTACCAAAATTGTAAAAAAAAAAGTAAAAACTTCTTCAGACATTGTGAAGTTTATTTTGAAATCACATTCACGTGAACTTCGCCAAACACCTTACTGTTCTTTTTTTTACCAACTGGCATAGGGTGTGCAGATGGTGTGGCTTCTACACTGCAGGTGTTTTCTACTTGTGCAGACGTAGGGTTGATATATTGGTCTTCAGATGGCATGGGCAGTACAGCTATGTCTGGCCTTGCTTCAATGAAAATCTTGTTTTTAAGCCATCCATGTGTTGGTCTGGCCGCATCGAAATGTACAGTTTAGCTTCAGATTGAAGGATGAATGATGAATGTGAATGAATGAATGAATGTGAAAAAACAACACTTTTTATTGAGAACATGCATTACTTTAAATTTGAAGACATGTAGGCCTAATCAAAGCAATTTTGAGGAATTTTGAGTGAATGTAGTGCAAACAAGACGTGTTATACATTTGTACAGAATACAGATATAATATAGGCCTACACAACATACACCTGTTTATAAACTGCATACAAATTACACATATTTTAACATCCATCAAAGTATAAAAGCAAAATTAAAAAAAAATGTATTGTATGTAAATGTATGTAAAATGTATTTTCTGGCATTACAATTACCAATAATTGTTGAATTAGCAAATTACATTTATATTTAGGCGATTTAGCAGATGCTTTTGTCCAAAGTGACTTACAATAAGTACATTTGTCGAATTAGACAAATGTATTACGGTTAATTTGTGGGTCAAAAGTAGGCTATATATTTTAAATACAACCTCGTGAACAAACAGAAGCAGACAGAGCAACTCACACAAGGACACCAACCCTGACAG
>JAOPHQ010006634.1:7500-25000 GCA_030340625.1 Merluccius polli
ACATTGGAGGCTGGAGCCCAGTACACTTTGGCACGGAGACAAACCACAACACGATCCCAAGGAGAACGACGCGTCTACAATGCCAACTGCATCCATTCGACTCCTGTGTCAACAGTGTTTTTATTTTTAACACGGCTGAGGGTTGTGTTGTGTTTCCGAGACACTCCAGGGCCTTGGCTGAACTCCAGGGATGTTGCTTCACTTGCTGTTGTGATTGGGGACGGTCCAGGACAATGGAGTCTGACTTCTGACATCTTGTCATCTTTAACACAAACGCTGTCTGATTGAAGGAATTTGGCTCCCTGTGTAATGCCACCCGCATCTCAGGTGTTTGTTTTAGATTTTCGCAACTGAAATTAGCAACATGTGAAACATTGAGATGATGAGATGAGATGAACCCAGCTGTGATTTATGACGTATTATTAATCGTTATACCATGGCCCGGGTGAATACTCAATTCTGATTGGCTGGAGAGGTGTGCATTATTGTTCGATGACATCCACGGCCGCAGCAGCTTTATTACCAGTCTAAAAATTAATGCGCTAAATGAATCGCTGTTGTTGTTATTATTATTATTATTAGCCCCTGTGCATTATGTTTCAATACATGCACACCTCATCGTGGATTATTCCTTACATAATTAATTGCGGAAACTATTCTGAGCTAGCCTGACATCGCCAGACTAATTCGCAAATACGTATTAGTTTGTTCATTTTTTATTTCAACGGACGCAGACCAAAATGCCTCTGGATGCAATTGGATAGACCTACAACCAATCAGGGCAACGAAACGTGCAACGTAAATTTTACTTTGACCAAAGTAAAATTTGGTATTCAGAAGTCGGCAAAAACAGCTTTCTTATTAACACAATCTTTAAGTGCAGTTGTTTGTTCTTCTTTTAGAGAAAATACACCGTCCACTTAGTTTGATACTGTCACGATAGCAGACTCAATAGACCGTTCCACATCAGCAGCAGCTGTCTTGGTTGTTTACGGAAATACCTCAACGGTTGTGATTGGCCCAACCTGGGCCAGGTCGGCTAGAAGTCTGTCTGAACGGGAGGGGAGGAGGGGGGATCGCAGACGTTTCTGCCAGAGCAAATAAAACCTGAGCAAGTAGATTAATCTGGTTCCCAGGCTAATTCTGAGCGATTGTACTGACGAAATGTATCTTCAACATTTACCGATTGAAATGATGTGGAGTGTGATGTTGTTTGGACCGACATGGACTCCCCGAAGATCTGTGAGGCCCAGCGTGACGGACTGCGCTCTCGCTCAAACCCTGCCAACATTTTACAGCTTCGTGGCGGGAATCCCCTTCGCTAGGAGCGCTGAGGGCTTAAAATGAACATCTGAGTTCATCGTCATAATCCCACACCAACAGGAGTCCTCCCTGAATGTCTGAGCAGTGTGAGGAGGGACATAAAAACAAATGTGGTGGTCCTCTTTGTTAATTCAGTTAGGATGGAAAATCCCTCAGCTTCATGCTTAAGGCAATCATGTGTATATATCTATATAAAGATACGTATCTATATATATATACATAATGTATGTGTAGTACGTGTGTGTATGTGTCTGCCTTTGGTGTGGCTCTCAATACAACATTTCCCTGTGTTAGTGTGGATTTATGTTTCCCGGAAGTAGTGTTGCGGTATTTCCTTGTGCAGAGGATAAGTGGTGTTGTAGGCTATATTTGCATTGTGCATTTACGTAGATTTCCATGTAGTTCCCACAGTGCAGAGCCCATGACTGGATTGCAATCATCAAACATGCATTTGTTCATCAATTCTAGGAGGGAAGGACAACACGCCAGGACAGGGACTTTTTGTTTGTTTTACTCCCAGTATGTGCTTAGATATAATAATCCCTACCTCTTCTTCTACACTTAAACCATGTATCAAACCAGGGAGAGTCATCATTACATTTTGACTCAGACCATACCTGCAATTATGTGATTAGTTTTCCCTTAGATGCTCGTGGAGGCACAGCAGAGCCATTGTCGGTATCCAGGGGCTCATTGAAGCTCTTGCTTAAGCACTGTTTAAGTCATAGTAGCGCACCTTTGGTCTCCTCCCACGTCTCCTCCATTTCATGACAGATCTGGAAGGTTTCCAAGCTCTACGGGGGCCGCGGGGCCGGGTCACGGGCCCAAACGTCTCAAACTCACCTATCAGTGGGTATTTCTGGGGTCCTCGCGTCGGTGTGTGTTACTGGCTTGTTCTGCGTGTGTGGATCTCTCCCCGGGCTGGAGAGTAATACAAAGCACATGTTTAGGTTCCCAAGGTCGCAGTGTTCGTAAAAGGCTTACAAGCTGCTTTGAAAAACTCTGATTATTCACACGGTCAAGTGACTTCAGTCCGCCTCGATAATAGTTTTTTCATTTGCAGCCTCATTAGAAATATTCATAACGCTATGCTGTTCATGAATAAGCGAGACTTGATTCTTTTCACCGCGTTTTTTTTTTTTTTTTTTTGGAACTACAGGGGGGGGGTGGACCTCAGGGCTACTAAGGGGGTCAGTATCTCCCACTCGCTCACGCCAGGAGCAGATGGCCCTGGCTGGGTTTGTGCGCGGTGAATGAGCCCCTATTGTCCCCTGGATGTAGCGTAGCCGCCTAGCCCAGATGGCTTTTGTACCTTTTGTGTCTGCGGTGGGCTCTTTCTGCAGAGCCAGGCGCTGGGTGCGTTGTCTGCTGTGATGGGTGGTAACCCCCGAATCCTACGTATTATCCCTGCTCTCTCTCTCTCTCTCTCGTTCTCTGTGTGTGTCTCTCTCTCGCTCTCTCGCTTTGTTTCTGTCCTTCTTCTTCTTGCTGGCACTCTTTGTCTATGTTTGTGCCTTCTGTGACCTTTCGGGTGTTTGTGTGCGTGGGTGTGTGTTTTCTGCCTTGGACTGTGTGTGTGTGTGTGTGTGTGTGTGTGTGTGTGTGTGCGTGCGTGTGCGTGTGTGTGTGTGAGTAGGTGTGTGAATTCTGCCTTTCTATATGAAATGTGTGCATGTGGGTGTGTGCAGATGTGATTGCATGTGTCTGTGTGTGTGTGTGTGTGCATGCGTGCAAGTATGTGCATTCTGCTTGTCTATGTAGTATGTGTGCGTGTGGGTATGCACTGATATGATCATGTGTATGTGTGTGTGTGTGTGTGTGCGTGTGTGCGTGTGTGTGTGTGTCCCGGAGGGTCTCGTGGGCACTGGTATTTGCGGTGGTCCTCATGAGTTTCTCTCTCACATCTCTCACATGCTTCTCATTGCGTCTCCAAACCGGAGGGATAAAAATAACAGCCGGCTCCCGGGAACTGGGGTATACCTGACGTGACATGGGCACAAACAAACAGACACAAATAAAGACCGCTCTCCCGGGAGCTGTTTCCCTGGATTAGCTCAGTTGCACTCTGGTGGGCGAACGCGTGTCAGTCGGTCAGTTATCGAGATTAGAGAAGCCTCCTCACGACAACGCCAGCTGCAAGCAACGTTAGAAACAGGAGAGAGAGAGAGAGAGAGAGAGAGAGAGAGAGAGAGAGAGAGAGAGAGAGAGAGAGAGAGAGAAAGAGAGAGAGAGAGATACATAGACAGACAGAGGGAATGAGAGAGAGAGGGGAAGCCATCAATTGTCATAGCGTGTTTGTGTGTGTGTGTGTGTGTGTGTGTGTGTGTGTGTGTGTGTGTGTGTGTGTGTGTGTGTGTGTGTGTGCGCGCGTGCGACCGCGCGTGGGTGTGTGTGGGTCTGGGTGTGAATAGGAGTGTATACACGCCATTCTCTCTTCGCCATATTCACAGGGGCGTGAAAAGTCACATCAGTGTGTGGCGCCGGCGAGCCGCGCGTTTCCATCTAGCAGCTAATTTACTGCTCAACTCCAGTCCACTGACTAATGAATGTACACATCCACCCTCACACTGTGTGTGGATGACCCGCCTTCAATTATCATGTACCTCCATATCTGTCTCACTATCTCGTCTGTATCATCGCTCCTCCTCCTCTCTCTCACTCTCTGGTTATCTCTCTCTCTCTCTCTTGCTATCTCTCAGCCTGACTCTCTTGCTCTCTCTCTCCTTGCTTTCTCTCTCTCTCTCTCTCTCTCTCTATCTCAAACTTTCTCTCACTCGGTCTCTGTACATCCTCTCTCTCTCTCTCTCTCTCTCTCTCTCTCTCTCTCTCTCTCTCTCTATTCATCTCATTCTTTGGCTCCAGCACCTCCCCTCTCTTTCTCTCTCTCTTTCCCCTATCTCCTCTCTCTCTCTCCCTCTCCCCCTCTCTCTCTCTCTCTCTCTCTCTCTCTCTCTCTCTCTCTCTCTCTCTCTCTCTCTCTCCCTCTCTCCCTCTCTCTCCCTCTCTGTAATCAGGCTGGGTCGTGCCCGCCGGGCTGTACGATAAACTGCAGGCAAGAGAGGAGAGAGGGCCAGAGACAGACCGTCTGTCTGCTGTGGCGGCCGCTGGCTCCCCACCAGTTGGTATTTACTGCAAACCACTGGCGGAGAGGCATCTGATTACCAGGAGTATATACAATGCATCATTCAACACACGCACACACATACACACACACACACACACAGGGAGGGAGGGAGGGATTTTAGGGAGGGAGGGGGGAGTATATAGACACATAAACACACACACACACACATACAAACATTTAGAAAAGCACACACCCAAAAAAGCAAGCATGCACACATACTCTCTGACACGCACCCTCACACAAGCACACACATGTACCTGCACCAACGCACACATTCACTTTATCCCTCTTCACGTGCGCATGCACAGATATACTGTAATTCACTTTCACCTCTATTCCTCACATGCACAGACATTCACACGCACCCCAATACACAGGCACACTCTCCCACACACACACACACACAGAAACACACACACACACACACACTCAAGCGTGTTTTGATTTTTGGCCGGAGTCGTGGTTCTAGAGAGCCGTATGATGTTTCCATCGTCCATGTTTTCCTGAGCCCAGATCAAATACACGCCAGCGCCGAGTGGTGATGTCATCATCCCACAGCTGTCCCCACCACTCAGCACTCAGCACTGCAGTGTGTGTGTGTGTGTGTCTCCCCACTGGGGTTCAATCGAACTTCTCTCCTTATCTCTCTCTATCTCTCTCTTTCTCCCTCCATCTCTAGTTATCTTTCGCTGTCTCTCTCTCGCTCTCCTTTCCTATCTTACCTCTGTACCTTGCTCTCTCTCTCTCTCTCTCTGCCTCTCTCTCTCACTCTCTCCCTCTCTAGGGATTATGTAGGCCGCGTTGAAAGCTATAATCCAGATCGAGTTCCTCTTTGCGCTTGTGAAAATGTGAGTCTCAAAGAACAAAGTGCACACACACACACATACTTAGACGCTAGATGCCGGGAAGAAGGACCGGGAAAGGGGATGATTGGGAAATGAGTTGAATTGTGGCGATGCTTTTTACAAGAAGGCCATCTCACAGACCCATCACACAATAACTACCTTTGACATATACATTACCAGTTAAACACCCCCTCCTTGCCTCCATAACACCAATACAGAGAGGGAGAGGGAGAGAGAGAGAGAGAGAGAGAGAGAGAGAGAGAGCTACATCATGCAGATAAATATTTTCTGTATCTGCAAATATGAATCCGTTAAACTCACTCACTTGGAATGGGTGCGACTATAAATGTGTTACTGTTATGGCAACTGTTTAGCAGACCACATTCGAAGAGCTTCAACGTATCTTTTTAAAGAGGAAGCGGTGCCGCTGAACGAATATTAAAAGGCAACTATATAGCAGGCTTGTTAATTCATATGCATCACGTTGTTTTGGAAAGTTTCTTCCACATGAGGCTACAATTTGATATTGTGTTGAAGTGAAACAAATTGAACGGTAAATAGTAATCTGGTAAACTGACCAGAAGTAAGCACTCAACAATACCTAACAAGCAACAATAAATGAGCAGTAAACAATTCCAAATTAGAAATAAGCAAAAAGCAAATAGGAATAAGCGATAAACTAGGCTGAACTTCTAGCATAGACAGGCTGTTAACACAACAAAGGTTAAAAGCTTCCTGGCAGTGAAATATGAGAGCCGAGTATTGATGGTGAAGCTGTGATAGTAAGCACTTAGATATATTTAGCGACCAGCACTTTCATACTTTTATTTACCTATCTTTTATAAATGGAGAACTCTCAGAGCAATTATCGGCTGTGTGATTTAATTTGTGTGCATCGTGCAACTCGTACAAACAAACACGCACGTGCGCACGCGCACACGTGCACACGCGCACACACACACACAAACACAGACATACACAGACGCATGTTACTGTATCAAATACATGTTACTATATAAGCACAAACACATCTACAGGATACGTTCACATTGTGTTTCATGATAAGCAACATGAAGTGACCGGTCAGAGCAGCACATGGTTCTAGTCTGAATACCTAAACTGTGACTTCATCCTGTGCCTCCCCTCTGCCATTTGCTTAAGGAGGCACATGTGTCTCTGCCACTTGGAACGGAGAGGAGACAATTATTACTATTAAATAGAAACTGGGGCATTTATTTCCGTGCCAAAATAATAAAAGTCACCAGATTTAGTTGTGTTGTTCATGTGCTTTTAATTGTGTTTTTTGTTTTGTTTTTAATTTCTTTCTCCCTCTCCCTGTCTCTCTCTCTATATATATTTCGTTCTCTCTGTTTATCTATGTATGTGTGTGTGTGTGTGTGTGTGTGTGTGTGTGTGTGTGTGTGTGTGTGTGTGTGTGTGCATGTGTGTGTGTGTGTGTGTGTGTGTGTGTGCGGCGTGTGTCCCGCTCTCTCTGTTTATCTCTCTATGTCTCTCTCTCTGTTTTTGGATTAGACGCTGTGCAGGGTTCAGCTGGACAGTGGTGGGTGTGTAGCGAGAGGAGGAGGAGGAGGAGGAGGAGGAGGAGGAGGAGGAGGAGGGTGGGGTAAGTCGGGGTGTGGGAGGGGTCGAAGGTCAAAGCGCAGCTCTCCGAGTGGCTGTGAGGGGAGGGCTGACCTCGGGGGACATTCAGTAGGGAGTAGAGACCTGGTCCCGGGGTCAGCACAAAGACACCAGGGAGACGAAGATGGCCTCTCTCTCTCTCTCTCGTTCCCTAAATGAGAGGGAAAATGGGAGGAAGTGGTGCAAAGTCTTGTACAAAAATACGAAAGCGTTGGCAGGACTCCTCTCTGTTTTTTAGGTTTTCACGCTTACCTCCTGTGGTTTTCCCCACTTCATCTCGTCTTTTACCCCTTGCCCTTTTTCCACCCATGACTTTGTACTTTGTACTGAATTTGGCCTTTCGGTACACGTTGTTTATGTGTTCCTTTTATTCTTCATTCCTCCCGTGGCTTCCCCCCTATTTCTTTCAGCAAAGCATGTCAAGCGCTCTCTCTCTCTTCCCCGGTCCCCTCTTTCTCCCTCTCTCTACCCCTCTCGCTCTTGCTCACACTTTACTTTATTGCTGTGCCTCAGTCACTCGTCCTCCCCTCTTTCCAAGTGACATTTTCCTCCTTCACACATGAATGGGCTTCATGCATGTATTTTTTTGGAATGGGAGTATAGTGAAAATAAGCCAAAACATATAGTCTTTTTTTTTTTTTTTACCGGTCCTACACTCCTCACGCACACACACAGACACACAGACATTCCCAGGGCCAGGGCCCCCTGTTTCCCCTCCCTCATCCCTTCCATTGGCCCTCCCTCTCTCTCTCTCTCTCTCTCTCTCTCTCCCTCGCTCTCTCATCAAGGGTCATTTGCTGAGCCTCATCCGCTGGTTTCTCCTCCCAAACTCTGATTGGTTTAAAGGGTTCCAGCCTGTGATTGGACGGTGGCCGGCGGCTCCTCCCCTCAACGAGGACATGGAAATCTCCTCCTCCTTCCACTAAGACACGCCCGCGTGTCCTGGACCGCCCTGGTCTGGAGGCCCCTCCCCCTCGGAGGGTGAATCCGTAAAATGTGCGCATTGAGCGCCACCTGGTGGATGAGTTGGCTGTGCATCTTGTCAACTATCCGTCTTACTCCTTTGCAGCCAAAACCAAACACAGCATTTGTTCAAAATATAATCAAAATCAAAAGTCAAAATATAATCACCACTTTGAGAGGTTGATGAGATGAAATCCTCCACATCCATTTTCCATTTGGTTATTTTTGCACGATGCCCATCAGATCATCAATACTTAGTGCTCCATCTACTGGTTGTGTTATGAACTGCAACTCTGGTAGGAGGACAATAGTAGCTCCAACTCAAGTGAAGTCAAGTACATTTTATTTGTGTAGCCCTTAATCATAGTTACAGTCTCAAAGGGCTTCACATGCCACGTTTTATGATACCCCCCCTAACCCTAAGCCCTCCATAGAGCAAGGAGAAACTCCCTTTATCGTTAAGGGACTCCTAACCATCCCTCCTTCCAGGGACGGTTAGGAGTGCAATGGGTACCATAATGATGTAACGCATAGCAAGCAAAACATGTTAGGTCAATTCAAATAGAACTGGGTGGTTAACGCTAACATCAAATCTGTTGATATTTGTGTCCCGAATGAAACAGACTCACTAGGTCAAATTAGGCAGGTCAATCCATTCAAGATAACATGAATCCATTATATTTTTTCAAGCCCTTCAAAACTTCATCTTTGCCGCATTTACTACTGCAAGCCACCATAGACTTGTGATGGGAAACAACACATAGAGATACAAGAGAGCAAGAGAACATGATTACGTTTTGTACTATTTGTTGCTGTTATCCCCACAATGCGAGAGAGAGAGAGAGAGAGAGAGAGAGAGAGAGGGGGTGGGGGGGGGGGGGAACAGGGGGTTTGGTGGTTGATGAAACTCTACCGGGTCACAGTGTGTGTGATGGATGGCATGTCTGAGTGTTGAGATGATGACCCGGCTTATTCCTAAGTGAGGGGGAAGAGATGATGGTGTGTGTAAATCACCTGGAAACTGGAGGATTACCCAGCATTCCCACAAATCACCCAGAGGAATCCCAGGGTGTCCCCCCCCCCCCACACCCCACCACCCCGGTCCTGCAACAGGGAACTCTGGGAAAGCTTCCAGGAGACGGGAATGAGATCAATGGCGAGTCCTGATCCCCTGGTCTCTCTTTGTCTCTGTCTCTCTCTCCCTGTCTCCCTATCTCTCTGTTGTCTCTCTCTCTCTGTCTCTCTCTGTCTGTCTGTCTCTCTCCCTGTCTGTCTGTCTGTCTCTCTCTCTCCCTGTCTCCCTATCTCTCTGTCTCTTGGTCTCTGTTGTCTCTCTGTCTCTATCTCTCTGTTGTCTCTCTCTCTCTGTCTCTCTCCCTGTCTGTCTGTCTTTCTCTCTTTCTCTCTCTCTCCCTGTCTGTCTGTCTCTCTCTCTCTCTCTCTCTCCCTCTCTCTCTTTATTTCTACAACTTTGATCATATTTGCTCTATCTTTTTTGACTGTTTTCATTGTTTCATTGTTTCGTGGAAGATATAGGAAATTTAAACAAAATATATTTTAAAAAGTATTGTTAAAAATCCATGAATCTCCCTCTGTCTCTCTCTCTGTCTCTCTCTTTGTATTTGTATCACTTTCTCTCTGTCTCTCTCTCTCTCTCTCTCGCTCTCTGACTGCAGGTAAGCAGACAGAGAGGCGGGAGACAGCAGGAGACGGGGTGATGATGGTGATGGTGATGATGATGATGATGATGATGATGATGATGATGATGATGATGATGATGATGAGCAGAAAAGGAAGCGGGGGAGCGGGGGGGGGAAATGGAGAGAGATGAAAAGGCCGCCCGAGTGTGGAGTACGGGAGGTACATTAAAAACATTAAAATGGCAGAAATACAGTGGCCGAGAACAAGGTCTGCAGCGAGGGGAGGGGTGAGGGGGGTCATGGGGGGGCAGACGGGCTCTTAGGGAGTACAAAGGGTGCGCCTGTTGCCCCCAAGCCCCGCGCAGGACTTAAGATAAGTGTTGACGACAGGGATCGTAAATAATGAACCCCATAGTGTGCACCTTCACAAGCAGGGTCAGGTCGAGAGACAGAAAGAGAGAGAGAGAGAGAGAGAGAGAGTAAAGGACAGAAAAAGAAAAAGGCCTAGGGAGGCCTAGGAAGAGGAGGAGGAGGATCGAGTGAGATGATGATGACTATAAATTATAGTAAAACGTATCACCAAAAGCAGATGCTATTTCCTGTATATATTTTTCAAGTAAAGTACAGTTCAAATGTGTTGAACCGGTACAAGCCCGAGCTCACAGACGATTGGACCCAAGCAAAAGGATTCACCACAAATTCACTAAATTCAACTTCTCAGTGGATGGCCGCCACAACTGTGCCCTCCATCACCGGCATACCTCACACAACAAAGAAAAAACCATAAGTGAGTAACTCGCTAATTAAACAAGAATCGAGTCAATGACGTCATCACATTTCATGTACATACAAATGGATGGACCGCAACTTTAATTAGACAATTAGTTGGCAAGTGTCATAGGGACGGCTTGAAGTGAGTCCATGCAGAGCAGCGGGGGGGAAAATACTGAACAAACCTGACGCAACTCAACCGCTTCTGTCCGGCGTCTTCCATGGTTTGATCTACAATCCCAACCTCCAACTCTCTCTTCTTCATTCTGTGTGTGTGTGTGTGTGTCACGTTTCAAATTATAAAGTCTACATACATGCTGTTTTGGTGGTGGGGGAAGTGATTATCTACAGTGTCTATAGATGACCTACACTTTTATCTATATCACTAGTTTGGTTTCAATTGAAGCGCTTTGTGTTACGCCACAACCTGCCCCAGCGCCTATTGTGTGACAGTCCACACGGTTCAACCGCCGTGATAAACGCACAATGATGAGTACCTATTGGAAGAATGTCCAGCATCCGTTGAGTTCATTCATCAATGAAATGCAGACCAGGCCACAAAGGGCTGGGGACATCGTCTCATCAACAACATATAGTGTGTGTGTGCGTGTGTGTGTGTGTGTTCATCGGTTGCTACGAGCCCCACAAAATGTCCTCATCTTCAAGCAGGGACTTATAGGACGTTGTTAATTAGGACATTTCTTCCTTTCAGAGATGTAGGGCTTTTATGAAGTGAGACATGCATGCCATGAATGGAGTCAACCTGGTCACGTGGTGAATGTGTGTGTGTGTGTGTGTGTGTGTGTGTGTGCGTGGTCTATCAGGTTATCACACACACACACACACGCCATCGGTGACGTCTTCGGTGGCGTTTAATAACGGGAGCGGGTGTCCGGTTGTGGGCCATCGGAGGAGGTCCACGTCGGGTAGTAAAAGATGCTGCACACCGTCTTGGTCCTGGGGGTCTTGGCTTTGGCGGGCGCCGTAGGGGCGGCCGCGTCAGAACAGGTGTTTTATGGGAAACCCGTCCGCAGCGAGAAGACCTTCTCCGTAGAGGGGAGGCATGTGGGGAGAAAACGGCCCGGCCTGCAGGTGAGATGATGCTGATCGAGAAATATATTGTGGGTGGGGGTCGTTTTAAGAACCCCGCCATTTTTTTGGTGTTGCTTTTTTCTGTGCCACAGCCAGGGAGATTCAAAAATGACTGTATTTCCAAACTGTTACCGATTATCAACATTTTACTTTCTTTTGTACCAAGTGCATGAGAAAGGTAGTACTTGAACCGATGATGAATGTGATGGTTGAGAGGTCTGAAAGGATTCAGGTTACGTTCTGTATGCTTCTTTTTGGCTACTCTGCCTTACCATTCATTTATTTTAGTAGGCTATACCTTAAAAAACAGTTTTTATGGTTGTTGGTTGTAATAACAGTGAATTAGCAAATCATTGCTATTTAGTCTCTGATCATTTTGACCTGGTATGTAGCCTATCTGATTCAAATAGAAAATGTATTATGAAAAATAAGATTTGCATGCCTATTCAATGGCGTAAGTATTTTTTGTGTAGATGATTATTAACTGAAATGTGTGATGTCTACTGAATTTACAGTCTTAATTATTACTTTACCCACAAATGATGTTATTGACATGGACAGACCAACAAACTTCTGGTCCCCTGTCACTAGGCCATCGGAGAAATGCGCAGGAGTATGGACCTAGCCGAGCTGGACATGCAGCCGGTGTCGCCGACGAACGGCAAAGTCCGACTCCCCACCATGGTGAGACTGAACCCGCTCATTGCCAAACCCCCGAGCCAGTACGCCAACCTGCCTCTGCGCTTCGGGAGACAGAGCGAGCCCCAGATCGACAGGACTTTGTCCATCCCCAACCTCCCGCAGAGGTTCGGGAGAGCGTGCGCAGAATGCCCCGACATGGACAACGCGGCGCGGCCGCCCGCCACGCCGCAGCAGCAGTGGCTCAGCGTCATCAACTGGCCCCACCGGAGCCCGCTACTGTCCGCCATCAACTGGTACTGTAGGCCAGCTCTTACGATTTGTTTTTTAAATATTTAAATATAGGCTACAGACATGACACGAATACAAATAGATACATTACAAAACATTATTGGCAGCTAAAAAAGTACAAGTTGACGTCAGAGGTGCGAAATACATTTAGAAATGACAGCATAGGCCGTCAATAAAGCATAGGCCGCTAGAAAGAAACAATGCAATACTACAGGCTACAAGCCTGTCGCATGTTTTTTTTGGTACCAGTGTTGTTTTGACATCACAATGTCAGGTTATAGGCCTTAATCACAGAGGTGTATGGGATGAAAAGCATGGTGTAGCCTAGCTCATTAAGTTAACTATGGGTCTGTAGGTACGCCAGTGCCCATGAGATACACCTGTGTTCCCCTAGTACTCCTCTATGGTGATAAAGGCCTATTGCATATGCACTTAAACTGGGATTTTATCAAATGTTTGTTTTCTACAATCAATAGGCTACAGATGTGTAGGCTATTTGTTTATTTTTAAATGATTTGTCTCTGTTTCCACAGGCCTGTGAAGACAAGAAAAGTAGGCCTACAGACTAATATGTGATGCTTCAGACTTCAGATGAATGAAGATATTAGCCTAATATGATGTTTCTACTGCTTCAATAAACAGATGAATATTCAGAAGGCATATAATTAAAGCTGTAAACTAAACATTCCTGTATAAAATGAATAAATATATGATTTAAATTATAAGTAATTGTGTTGTTTATCTTTCACTATGGGACTGTTGTGTATTTATTTTTCTCCAATTCATGGCTTCAAAGAAACAAAGTTTCTAACAAAATTATGTGTATCCAGAAGTCATTCATGGAGTTAGTTTAACCCCAACATGGATAAAAGGGTACTTGGATCATTGACTAGGCAATTATCGTGACAATTATTTGATTTATTTTAAAATGGGACATCAAACAGTATTTGAATGAAAACAGAATCTGAACTTAATTCAGTTAAACAGATATTGATTTAATGGAGATTTGTTGCGTGGAGATAGACATCTAAAAGAAGAGTGAAGTACTTGTTGAAGTACCAGTTGAAGTACTGACAGATGTGTTAGTTGCTGACAGTTGACCATTTGCTCTGACTTTATTCAGACACTTTCTGTAATATCCTTTGGATATAATGACAGGGTGGGGGGGGGGGATAAAAGTTGTAGCTGGTGTTTTTGTTTATTTTGTGGAGGACCAGAGCCATGATGGATGATGCTATGCCACCTGAACCAACAGCAGGTCTCCCTGTTACCTGTCTCAGCTCCCCTCCCCTGCAGACCGGTGTGTGTGTGTGTGTGTGTGTGTGTGTGTGTGTGTGTGTGTGTGTGTGTGTGTGTGTGTGTGTGTGTGCGTGCGTGCGTGCGTGCGTGCGTGCGTGCGTGCGTGCGTGCGTGCGTGCGTGCGTGCGTGCGTGCGTGTGTCCGTGCGTGTGTGTGTGTGTTCTCTCTGTAAAAGTGATGTGTCAACACAACCCCAACTCTTTGGTGTCATGTTGAGGAAGAGTTGTGTGCCCATGAATGACCAGCTGGCAGCAGCCTTGCATCCCACATACAGATCCACTGTGCAGACAGTGTGATAAATGTGGTGCAGTGCAGCATATAACCACTAGATGGCACTAAAATCAAGTAAAACCTTCTTATACTTTCCATTCCTTTGCAGACTAAACCAACAGGGTCCAATATATGGTATTATTGTATTGTCACATGTCCTCTGGTTTAAATACATTATTACATCAGATATTTTCATAGTCAAGGTTACTGTAATGACCACACGACCGGTGACATTTCAGTACAGCGTGGGCAACCACAGTTGAGTGTCAATAATACAACATAGACATAGGACAGACATTAACAACTTTACATTAAACACATCAATTGACAGACAGACAATAGTTCAAAGTCCGGATTGCAATGGGGAAACAAATGTTTCTGAAACGTGATGATTTGGTGGAAACGGGCCTACAGCGCCTCCCAGAGGCCAACAGCTGGAAGCTGCCTTTTCAAGTCACGTCAATAATAAGCTGACTTCCTTCTCTCAGTGAGGTGCAGCAGGTGAGGGTACCTGTGCCCATGGGAGCACCCCTATGAGTCCCACATCCCCCCCGCTACGCGGTCCCCTTCCTTCCTCCCAGCCGGTCACCCAGAGTCTGGACTAGTGGATCAGCAGCACTGCGGGGTCAACTCCCCCAGCCAGCCAGCGCCGTGCACACTATCACACACTATGTTCATAACATGGGACCTGTTTAAACTCTACTGAAACACATCCATAATCACACACTATGTTCATAACATGGGACCTGCTTAAATTCTACTGAAACACATCCATAATCACACACTATGTTCATAACATGGGGCCTGTTTAAATTCTATTGGAACACAGTAATTTACCTTTAATTGTAAGTAATGATCAGACTCTAGATCAGCAGTCCTACTCTGACCTGCTGGATACATAAATCCCTGAATTTAGGGTTTCAAAACTTCTTTCTGTTTTCATGTTCTGTATTATTTTGTTACACTGCAAACATTTTATAAATAAGACATGGGTACAACTACGGAACAACAGTTTGATTTTAGTAACTTGTTTTTGAGCATCACACCGAGAGGAAAATAAACCACAGTAGGCCTATTTTATTATCTTCAAACACACACACACACACACACACACACACACACACACACACACACACACACACAATAATACACTTTTAAACATCACGTTTTAATAAAACTGGCGATAAAGAAAGGGGTGACTAATCACTAAACTACCAAAACTAAACCTAACTACCTGCTTCAGAAATGTTTGTTTTCCTGGCTGACGGAGATAATGTAGCCTATTTTCATACCGAGGTGAGGTGGCGGGTCCTACTGACCTACGTCATAGTTTTTTAATGGATATATAATATAAAAAGTAAGTAAGTGTTATTTAATCGTGGTTTTAGCATTAAAACAGTGCCTACCTGAGTGATGTCATTTACTGTAGCCGAACTGGGGATGCGGTGCGTTCAACGCATGTCGGAATTTAGGACGTTGATTGGAGACGAAACCATTTTGGGGGGGGGGGGGGGGGGGGGGGGGGGGGTACTTTTTCAATTGATAATGTGTATTTATTCGTGGATACTGCTACACATGTTCCTCTTTATATTTGATTGATTTTCAATAAAAAATAAAGAAAAAATTAACACCAGCGGAAAAAAGGGCACCTTTGACATTGAGGGCAAAATGGCAGGGGCTCCTTGGGCCCTATCTGCGCACGTGCCTGCCCCCAGCTGCTGTTGAAGGGCAGAGGTAGCACAAGGATTAATGCCATGGATCAGAGATCACTCACTCCAAAATACAATCAATGAACGACAAATGACAACAATCAAATGATGTCATTCATTTCAGGACCCACAAATAACATATTGAGCATAACATAACTGTTTTTGCATTCACCAAACCTTTCTTGTTCTGCAGGTGAGAAGCCATTTTGTCATGAGGTGACACCTTATGATGTGACATATGATATATAGGTGTATAGTACATGTTCCATATGTAGGTTCACCTTGGTTAAACCGTGCGTGTGCATGTGTGTGTGTGTGTGTGTGTGCATGTGTATGTGTGTGTGTGTGTGTGTGTGTGTGTGTGTGTGTGTGTGTGTGCGATTGATGAGGAAGGCGGTAAAGAGTCTGGACTCCATTTGGTGCGATGACGTGAAATACATTCACCCAGCTCTATCTGTCTGGCTACATATGCGGGACAAATAACTCACTCTGATTTAATATCCACAATGTGTGCAAAAATCCTGTTGTATCTTTGATCTTTCAGAGGGCCCGTTCCAGCCCCCGCCTGGCCCCTGCGCGCCCCTACACGGGCATAAAGCGAGACTTTTGTAGGGAGGACGGCCCCTGGGATGCAAATACTTGGCCCAACCTGGCAACCCGTTAAATCTCTATAGCAAACCTGGCAACTTCCACACGTCCGTCTTTCACAAGGTCAAAAGGGCACCCAGTGTTTCAGCGGGATTCTGGAGCTCAACGGGACCACCAGCATCTTCACCAGGGACCCGGAGCAGTCCAGTGGGGTGACCAGTGACCACACATTTTTGTTGTAATGCAGAATAAATCACATAATTGAAAAAACTATATCTTGAGCATTATTTATTATTCCCTATGACAAACGCAAATGAAGAATACCTGTGTAACTGTCCCCCCCCCCCACACACACACACACACACACACACACACACACACACACACACACAGCCAGTGTCCTGTCCCAGTCCGGCTCCATGTGAGAGCAGGAACGTCCAGCAGAGGGCGGCATTTCATTGTAAATTATCACTGAAGATTTGACCACCAAAGTGTTACATAAAATATAAACAAATTAACTCAGCAGCATGCAATTGTTTAATCAGACTTAAATGCATAAATAAAATACTTATATTTCGATGTAAATGACATTAACTTGCTCCTAAATAGACACATTGTGCTCCAGTCCCTGCCTCAGCGAGATCAAACCAGGAAGGCGATCGATCCAGTGGATCGCATTGATCGACAAGCCAAACGCAACGCGGTAAATGGTCCCACACACACACACACACACACACACACGCACACTGTCTAAGCAGCGGCTGACAGCGTGTCCTACTTGCGCAAGACGGCGGCAGAATCTCAATAAGGTAAGGGGACCCTTTTTTTGCGTGCAATAATATAGAAACCAGATGTTGCTGTTGCTTATTTTTGGTGCACCAGTGTTTTACTGTAAACGTACGACATGCAAGATTAAGCAGCGGGTATTGAGCCTATAGCCTATCCTCAAATGTTATCCCAGGTCGACAGCTTCAGAGATCAAAACCTATATTTACGCACGTTAACATGGACGCATATTTTTAGAGCCATTTTTATGACGCTCCAATACCTAGAAACACACATATATATATATATATATATATATATATATATATATATATATATATATATATATATATATATATATATATAGACAGAGAGAGAGAGAGAGAGATACAGACTCTATTACAGAAATAGACTAGTACTATTAGTCTAATACTCTATTACTATAAATGGACTAGTGTGTGTTTATTTGAGTATATGATTGTGTGGCTGAGGGAATGGACACCTCTGCCATGTCCCTTCCCATCATGGCCCACCGGCTCT
>JAOPHQ010006634.1:27500-63839 GCA_030340625.1 Merluccius polli
CCCTCCTCCTCTCTCCCCCCCCCCCCCCCCCCCCCCCCCCGCCCCCCATCCCCTTGGCCAGGCTCCATCACTCCACTGTGTGCCGCCCCTCCAGGTCAGTCCGGTCCTGCTGATCCAGTCTGTCCTGCGCCGCCCCGCCTTCTTTTACACGCTTCTAATCTCCCTGAGTGCCTCTGAGCTCCAGGATAAATCACCCTGGCCCCCCACGCCACCACCAGCATCTCTTCTGATGCTGGCTGGCTGTTCTGGCTGGCTGGCTGGCTGGCTGGGTGGCTGGCGGCGGTGGAGGGCTTTTAATGACCGGCCCACTAAATGAGAGCACGCTCCCAGAATGGCAGCAGCAGGAGCAGCGATGATGGGGGAGGCGGGCGGGCGGGCGGGCGGGCGGCACACCTGCAGGTGTTGCTGAGATGCGCAAGTTGTTGCATAATACATTTGGCTCGGTTTCGGATGCGGCGGAGCAAAAGGAGGGGATTGGGGCGATAGAACGAGATGGATCGGGTCTCATCTGGACTGTAATTAACGGGCTCAGTGACATTCTCTCGCTCTCCTCCCATGTTTTATGAGCCGAGGTTTTTGCCCTACCTCATGTCAGATTAGCCATAAGGAATGATCTGCCGACGCACGCTGCACCGTGCCAGCTTATTAATGACCAGCCCAACACTCCTGGTCTCACGTCTGTGAGACCAGAAGCAGACAGACCTGGCAGAACTCTGTGTTCTTCTCACAACCGAACAACCTAGCGGCCAAACCAACCTATGGTGTTGGGCCGGCGGCGCTCCTCACTAGCAACTCCATCTGGGAACGGGCATCCGGACACCTTTTTCGTCCCCTAGCAAGCCGTTGCTTGCTTCCAGAGTGCATTGTAAGGTTTTTGTGTGTGTTTCTCAGTGTTATTTGTTGTCCTATGTGATGACGTACGACCTTGTGTCCCTGTAGGGTCGCACCGGGGCCCCTGGGCTCCCAGGGAAGCAAGGTGTGCAAGGATGGCCCGGTGTCCAAGGGCCCAAAGTGAGTGTCCTAATCTAAACGTATTTTTAATAAATGTTACAGTTACTTTGCATTGCTGGAGCCAGATGTATTAACTTGACAAAGCCCAATTTGAGTATGTTTTTCAAATGTTTTCTTCAGGCAGAGAAGGGCGACCCAGGACTCATGGGGTTACCCGGACTAAGAGGACCACCAGGGCTTAAGGCTAGTAAAAACTGATGAACATTACAGTAACACTGCAGTACATGTGTTACTAAAATATTTTGCCATTTGTTCTTTCTTTGATACACAACATTTCGAAAGGACTTTCAAAGTGTGTGTCTTGTCACTTTTCAGGGCTTCCCTGGTTCCAATGGAGACATGGTAAGCTGAGAGTGTTTCACCTATATCCTGCATGATTTCAATATGTCACTAATGTTCATCAACTGTATTTGTGATGTCACTTCCTGTCTCTCTCTCATCTTCCATGGCAGGGGGCTCGTGGGGTCCCAGGAGTAATGGGACCCAAAGGGGACAAGGTATGATTTTTATTTAGTCTTTTCTTAAGCTTGTATCATCCATTGTCATGTTATCGTACTAGCTGGACACATCTTGATTGATGATTTTACCAGGTTTGATGAGTTGTGGTTAGCTAGCCTGACTGTCATCAATTAGGCTGCTTAGGTTTTGCTATCGCTGGAAGCATCCTGTGTTGTAAGGCCACTAGAGCCAAGGTCGCTTGGCCCGCTATATAAAGCTTCCTCTGCACCAGCTGTTGAGCTACATATGGGAAAACCTAAAATAGGTCACTACACTTTTCATTGAAGATTAGGGTGCTTCAATTAGACCAAGGTCCTAGAGATCTTTTTCCACTGCCAACGCCTAAAAATAGATGACAAATCTCTGCTCCAGATAGGAAAATCTTTTTTTATTTTTGGATATTCTCTGTCTTTAGGGGTCCATCGGTTTGCCTGGGATGCTGGGACAGAAGGTTGGTGCTGTTCATTGTTCATAATAAAGCCTTATGACTTTTAAACCCGACGTTAAACTCATCACCAGAACGTCCTTCCTCCCTCCAGGGTGAGATGGGAACAAAGGGGGAGCAAGGTGTCCCGGGGAAGAGAGGGCCGACTGGACGACCGGGAAAGAGAGGAAAACAGGTGAGGGGAGGGAGAGAGAGAGAGAGAGAGAGAGAGAGAGAGAGAGACAGAGACAGAGACAGAGAGAGAGAGAGAGAGGTGTGTGTGTGTGTGTGTGTGTGTGTGTGGGGTGTAGAAGAGTGAAATAAAATAAATCAATACTATGATTATGATGTGATGACTTTGACACTGCTTGCTTGCGTGTTCTCCTGACATGAACCACTTTTACACTCACACACTGCGCTCATTCTAGCATACGGAGTCCAGGAATGTCCTCACGAGTACAGTTAGTCCAACCTCTAAATGTAGGCCTGCCTTCACATCAAGAGTCGTAACATCTCTGGTCTTTCTCCAAAGTCCACACATTTGCATAATGTCTGCGTGTGTTTAAATGCAGAGCACCCAGAGCACATGGCACGGGTGTTGCATACATTGGCATACTTGCACACCAAAGGAGTGTGTTGTGGTCGGTTCTGACAGGCTTATTATTATTATCTCTGCAAGAGTGCCTGGCGATCTGACCCTTAAAAGTCAGCTTCACACTTCTGACATCACAGTGTGTGTGTGTGTGTGTGTGTGTGGGGGGGGGGGGGGGGGGTGTGCACGCATATCTATAACTGTGTGTTGTTTAATAATTTACATGGCTGTTGTTTTGTTTGTAAAGGGCACGAAAGGCCATGCAGGGGCCCCGGGACGTTTGGGCCCCTCAGGACCAGAGGGCCCTATAGGACGTCCAGGCCCTCCTGGTCCACCTGGCTCAGGTAAAACTAGCTCTTATACGTTTTACATAGCAGGCATTGTTGATGCACAATTGCCTGCTATGCTAATGAAAAACATATTTCTAGAAAAACATGGTGTATACAAAACAACACATATGTAGTACTGGCATACAATTCTTACCTGAATGGCTATTTTCCTTACATTAAAAAAACATCACATCAAAATATTATATCTAAATATCCATATAGTAATAAAACATGTTAAAATGATACATGAACTTTCAGGACTTTGCATGAATTGGCATAACTGTTTTAGTTTTGTCCTACAACCCTTCTGCACCTGTTCCTGTTTAGGCCTCTATATGGTCGGGGAGAAGGGAGACAAGGGGGTCCCCGGCCCCCCGGGTGTCTGTGACTGTGACCCCGCTCCCGGGGTGAGCAGCGCCCCGTTCGGCAGCTACACACGGCAAGGCAACTACCACAAAGTTCCTGCGGTGAGTCGCTCATTTGCTCATACAATCTGCAGCCAAAACGTTGGTACCACGCCATTAGCAAAAAAAGATATATATTACTTTTCCCACAGTATCAGCGGAATTCAGTAATAACCGAATGTGGTGCTAAATTCACTGGATACACCGATAATGAGGAGAAACTAATGATTATACAAGCAGAGAAGGAGAGGCAAACGAGCTACAATGGCCGCCCCTGCTCTGGTGGTTAACGACCCAACATTTCACTCTTTGAAAAGAAGAGCAGCCAAAGTGATTACATTTCGGCGTAAAAAGGGAGCCATAAAAATAGCATATTTTACAGCAGAGAATTTGTCTTTATGACGTTATTTTATGTCGTGTTTTGTTAGTATGCCATAAAAAAACCTTGAATTGTGACCAATGCGCTGCTGCCAAAAATTATGGTATGCATGTGTGTCCGTCCGTGTGTGGGTTTATGTGTGCCATGTGTGTGTGTGTGTGTGTGTGTGTGTGTGCAGATATATATAGTGAACAGTGAGGAGGAGCTGACCAACCTACAAGTAGACAACGCTCTAGCTTTCCGTAAGGATCAGAGGTCCCTCTACTTCAAAGACAAAGACGGATGGAAGCCAATACAGGTATCTATCTCCATCTGTCTATCTGTCTATCTGTCTATCTATCAATCTATCAATCTATCTATCAATCTATCTATCTGTCTATCTGTCTATCTATCTATCTGTCTGTCTATCTGTCTATCTATCTATCTATCTATCATTCTATCTATCGTTCTATCGCTTTATCTATTGCTTTGGGGATACATATCACAACTAGGCCCTCTCTCCTGCAGCCCTTCCAGCCCTTCCAGTCCACAGAGAAGCTCCCAGAGCGGGTGGGCGTGTGTGGGGATGGGAGGGTCCAGGCCCACCATGGAGAGGAGTGTGATGACGGCAACAAGGTCGTCACCGACGCCTGTCTCAGTGAGTTCGACGTGTCTACTACACAATACATGCACAGACACACACACACAATACCAATCCTGCAGACACTACAGTCTCTGACCACACATACTGTACATACCGTACACACACACAGACACAATAATACAGAGGCACACAGACAGCTATACACACATGCACGCAGACATACACACGCGGTCACACAAACACACAACTACACACACACACACACGTTATACACACTGCACAAGTACTTACACAACTACACACACATACACACACACCTTTTCATACACACACGCACACATACACACACCTATTCATACAGCTATTCAACACACACACACAAACACGCTACTATAAATACAGACATACACACAACTACACACACACACTCTTTACATTCTGCACACAGCTGCCTGGCTCCAGCTCCTGGTGTCCATTTAGAATGAAATCCCGTCCCGGTGGCCGAGCGAGGCAGTAAGCACAGTTACTGGCTCCTCGTTAATCTCCGTCCCTCTCCCTCTGTCAGCCTCGCTCAACCCCTCTACCTTTCAATCCAATTACAACACAACTCACAAACTGCTGCATGGGCTCGACTGGAACTCACGGGAGTGCCAAAGCAATTAGGCGTTTCACTCCTCTCCTCTCTCATCTTTCCCTTTCCCGTTCATTACTTTCCTTTTTGTTGTCAAGACTGCAAGTGGGCGTACTGCGGGGACGGCTACCGGCACGAGGGCATGGAGGAATGCGACGGGAAGGACTTTGGTTACCAGACCTGCAAGTCCTACCTTCCCGGGTGGGTTTACGCTCTGGACCGCCGCCGCCGCCGCACACGTCACGCACACGTCCGCGCACACTCGCGGATTTACGAGCAGGCGTGTGTAGGGCTCATAAATGTAGCCCGTGTTCAAAATGTCTTTGTGTTTTTTTTTATTGGGATGTTTGTGTGTGTGTGTGTGTGTGTGTGTGTGTTTGTGTGTGTGTGTGTATTTATGTGTGTGTGTGTATTTATGTGTGTGTGTGTGTGTGTTTGTGTGTGTGTGTCTGTCTCTGTGTGTATTTATGTGTGTGTGTGTGTGTGTGTGTGTGTGTGTGTGTATTTGTCTCTATATGTGTGTATGTGTGTGTGTGTGTGTGTGTGTGTGTGTGTGTGTTTGTCTATGTGTGTGTTTGTCTGTGTGTGTGTGTGCGTGTGTGTACGTGTGTGTGTATTTGTCTCTATATGTGTGTATTTATGTGTGTGTGTGTATTTGTGTGTGTGTGTATTTATGTGTGTGTGTGTGTGTTTGTCAATGTGTGTGTGTGTGTGTGTGCCTGTGTGTGTGTATTTGTCTCTATATGTGTGTATTTATGTGTGTGTGTGTGTGTGTGTGTGTGTTTGTCTGTGTGTGTGTGTGTGTGTGTGTTTGTCAATGTGTGTGTGCATGTGTGTGTATTTGTCTCTATATGTGTGTATTTATGTGTGTGCGTATGTGGTGTGCTGTGCGTGTGTGTTTGTATACATGTCTACATGCGTGGCCTTCATGTGTGTCTCCACCAGATCCTTTGGGCAGCTGCGATGCACCGAGTCCTGCGTGATCGACTCCACCGGCTGCAAGTACTTCACCTGAGAGAGAGACAGCCCCGCCCGGTGGTGCGTCCACACGGCCCTGAGCTGGCTGCATGTCCACACTCGCCCCCTTGCTTTTGGGCTTCAGACCTCCTCCCACTTACCACTGAAGAGTCTTCCCACCGAAAGAAAATGGGTGCGACTGAAAAAGCATTCAAGGGGGGGTGAGGGAAGGGTGTGTGTGTGTGTGTGTGGGGATTGGGGGGGGGGGGGGGAGTAACTAAGGCCTAAGGAGTCGGCCCGATACCTGACCTCATTGGAGACCTGCTCCAATTGGCTGCAGCACTGTTATGAAGAACATGGTGATTGTGTTTGACATGTTTTTAATCAAGGTTTTGTTTCAATAGTGTCTGGTTGAGATGTCAAATGGCTGGCTGACTGTTAATGAAGCTTTATGAAGAAGAAGAAGAAAAAAAAAACAATATGTAGCAAGTGACGATTGTAAACGGCAGCATTTTTAGAGCGGCAAAAAATAAAAACGTTAGCAGTGATAATATTTAGCACTGAGAATACAAATCAGGGGTATGTACATATTAATATATCTGAACAACTTAGATATTCAACATCATATATATTTATTAGCTGTGTAACTGCAGCGGAGCAGCTGAAGCATGTGTGGTAATGTGGGAAACATAAGCATATTCCTATTAACTGAATGCATTGAGACTTTGAGCAATGATCTAACATTTAGTCACCTATGGACCTATTTCAATTAATGTGAGAGTTGTTAAACACCATAAACAGCATTACAACAATACTAGGCACGCATGCTTGTACGTGTATAGTGTATCTATGTTTTTTTTGTTTTTGTTTTTTTACATGAAATTAATACTGAAATACTGTGAGTTGTTTAACTGTATGTACGTTTTAAAAAAAGTACAAAAAAAACGTCTTTAAATGAGCCAACTCTTAATAAACATGAAACAACATTTACGTGGTGTGTCGTCTCCAGTGATGATGACGCGAAGATGCATTGCTGGGTGGTGGTGGGCGTGGCCACCATTGGGGGGCGTGACCACGTGAGGGGGCGGGGCTTCGCGTTCAGCCAATCACGCGAACACTTCCTGCAACAACTCTCCCGATGCAACGTCACTTGCCACGTATTGGAGCCAACGGCGCTCGTGCACCGCGGAGGTGGCGGCTCGGTTTTCGGTGACGTCGCCGTAAGTAACCAGTATCCATTTCTCCATTCATTTATTCGTTCAACGGATAAAAAAAAAAACGGAGCCATGCTCCTCGGCGCGGTGGCCTGGCTGTGGGCCTCCCTGCTGGTGTCCGTCGTCGGCGGCGGCAAGCTCCCCGAGGCGGAGGTGAAGGTGGAGGTGCTGCACAAGCCCTTCCTCTGCCACCGCAAGTCCAAGTATGGCGACATCCTGCTGGTCCATCACGAGGGCTTCTTCCAAAACGGCACCCTGTTCCACTCCAGGTAAGAGGTCAAGGGTCAGGGTGTGTGTGTGTGTGTGTGTGTGTGTGTGTGTGTGTGTGTTGCATCACCCCCCCACCACCTCACCTCTGTGTGTTTCTCTTCCATCTCCATCTCCTCCATCTCCATCTTCTTGCCACTGTCTTCTCTGTGTGGTCTCCTCCTTTTCCCCTCCAGTCACACCGATGGCGACAAGCAGGCGGTGTGGTTCACGCTGGGCATCCGCGAGGTGATCAAGGGCTGGGATAAGGGCCTGCAGGACATGTGCAGCGGGGAGAAGAGGCGGCTCACTGTGCCCCCTGCTCTGGCCTATGGGAAGGAGGGCAGAGGTAGACTTGGAAGTATTACTATAAGCATTTTCCAGATTGCCACTAACTTTAAGACAACGCTCACCCATGATGCACTTTATTCTCTAACTCTTAACTTTTTTTTTGCGTAGCATTATAGGACCACAACACATGGATGAGGGTCTTACGCACCCGCACCTGTTATGTGGTCACCTTTTCTCCGCATGGAGCATGTGAACACTACTTCACGCATGTGTTTCCCGTGGTAAGGATATGAAAAGCACGTTAACCCCACTAACACTAATATAGCTGCTTGACTTGTCTTTCGTAACACGAAGCCGCCTGAAATGTATGGACGGATGTAATGTACAGTGTCGAGAAATCGTGACTGCACTTGCAAGCAAACCCGGAGATGCCATAGATCTGTGTGTGTGTGTGTGTGTGTGTGTGGCGGTGCTCAGGTAAGATCCCACCTGAGAGCACCTTGACCTTCGTCATCGAGGTCATGGAGATCCGCAACGGCCCCAGATCCCACGAGTCGTTCCAGGAAATGGACCTCAACGACGACTGGAAGTTGTCCAAGCAAGAGGTGAGGTGGCCGGGGGAGGACTGCACTTAGAGTTTAGTTTGGTTCACACATTGACGGTCTACCGCAGCGTTGTCCCAACCATGCGGTCATCTGACATGCATATAGTTATAGACACTTGATGATGGACATTGAAGCCTGGTAAAGGTCCTGTATACGAACGATGATTTGTAGCCACATGCAAACTACTACTTTGCAGCACAGTAAGTGATTAGTAACTCGTCACTTAGTGTGTCGCAATGCACATACGTTCACTGGGACATTGATATTACAGCCATGTATGTTGATTGATTTTAATGTGCAAGTCTTGTGATGTAAGTCATAAAAGCCAAGCACTGGTCTAATGGTTGTGCCCACTCTTATCCCCCACCACACCTGACTGCTGCCCAGGTGAAGGAGTACCTGCGTAAGGAGTTCCAGCGTCACGGCTACCCGCCCAACGACACCCATCACGAGAGCATGGTGGAGGACATCTTCACCAAGGAGGACGAGAACCAAGATGGCTTCATATCGTCCAGAGAGTTTACTTACAAACACGATGAACTTTAGCAACACATTGAACACCCTGTTCCTGTAATTTACTTTTTTTTGTGAGATACGTCAGTTTTCATGTTGAGCTGTTTAAGTGAATGTTGGGTGTGAATGTAACGTTGAATTTTACTTCTGATGACATCTGGTTGTTTGGGTGGATGCTGTCAGGGCAACCGTTCACCCGTGTTCAAATTTGTCACAAATCATTTCAGTAAAAGTCTTGTTTAGTATGCATGTGGTGTATGAGAAAATCAAAATGTTCAAAAGGTTCTCTATACAACTTGCTCTCTACTTTCCAAACTTTATACATCATTTTGTACGGACAATATTTTTGTATATTTATACAACTCAAGACGGTTTTGGTCATAAACAAGTCAAATGAGGAGTTCGTGAAATGATGAGTTTATTTGTCACATACACTATTATACATGTACAAGGTACAGGGTGCAGCAAACATTCCTAGTATGTGATATCTGATACTAGGGACCAAATACCTTTTTACACAGATTGTCTATTTGATGGTCCACCAAACCTTATGACTGAAATAATGGACATTGCACAAGACATTTCATATTATTTCTGACCAATAAACTGCTACTGTGGACTAAGTGCGTTTTGTTTTTTTTACTTTGTTGTACTTCCCACTTTCCACCAGCAGGTGGCACTGTCTTCACATGGTATTGTGAATATAGGGACACACTACATGAATTGGTTATTACTTACACCTGCTTTCTCAATACACATTACAATGATCTGCCAATGGAAATGCTAAAGATGTTAACATGTTATCCAATCACTTTACAGAGATACCATATCACTTACAAAAGAGCGGTTAAAGTTTTATAGCACCGTAGGACTGTTAGAGTACATATTCATATACATATACAGTAGAATCATATTCACGAGAATAGAGAATCATTTCACATTTCACTGCTGACTTATTTAACTGTGCATGTGTATTGTGCTACTCTTGATTGCAGTGGCTCATTCAATGCATATAGCCAACATCTATGCGGTTTATTAACAATACATATTTCATTGTCTTGTAGAAGTAGATTGCCTTTGAAAGAAGCCTGATATGTTTCTTGAAAAGGATTCACATTACAAAAAATAGTATAGTGTGTGTCATGGTTACCTTTGGAAGCACTGTACATTGATGTTCATAACCCATCCATCTAAAACCACAGTGCACGCATATCAGACATACTTGTCCCTTTAGTATGTTTAAGCAATCAAAATATATTTCTTGCGATTGTTCTGTGTGCATCTGTGTGGTCTATGTCCATCTGTCGAAGAGTATGGAAAACTAAAACACTGTCAGATGTGGGGTCCTCTGACACACACACACAAACACACACACATACATTTGAAACATTCCACACTGGAAGAGGTCAGCGGTCACATTTTACTGAGCGGGGTCCAGCACAGTCCACGGTCCTCGCAAACCCTAAAAATACACACAGCCGCAGAACACTCACACACACACACACACACACACACACACACACACTGTGAGAGACTGTGTGACACGGTTTGCAACACACACCCCTTGTTAACACATACCACAACAAAAAGCCGTCATTAGAGTCAAAGACATGAGTGGAGGAATGGAATGAGTCCAGGTGGGCTTCGGTTTTGTCGTGGTCTGGGCTGAGGAGCAGGCAGGGTGTGTGTGAGTCTCATCTGAGATGTGTTCGGATCCCAAGCGGCATCTGGTTCTCTGCAGGGAGTGTTGAAGAGAGTATGAGAAAAATAATGAGCTTTGTGTAAGTGTAAGACGGACTAGACTGGACTGGACTGGGTCTGGTCTACACCGGGGTGACCCACCTCTGTTCTGTTTGCTGGGGTAGATGCGGAGGAAGGGCTTGAACTCTTCAGGCGGGGGCAGATCTTCCACCGGATGGAACTGGAACTTGGACTCAAAGTCGTCTGGTAAAGGTACAAGTCTGCCATTAGAGGACGCCACCCTGTCTAGCCTGCAGGTGTTTCATTCAGTTGCACAGTCGCCTCACACACACACACACACACACACACACACACACACACACACACACACAGGCTCACCCAGGCTGCGCAGTTGTCCGTTCCTGAGGCTGGCGGGGGGCAGGAAGGGGGGAGGAGGGGGTGGAATGCGGCAGGACAGCTCTGTGGTGGGGGACCTGGTGGGCGGGGCAGGGGGAGGAGCCAAGCGACTCACACCTGTTGCCGCGGGAAGACAGGAGAGCAGCGTCTGAAGGAACGTCAAAAACCTTGCCACCGTCCGGAGAAAACTGTTTACATTTAAGTCGTTTAAGACGTTTAAGAGCTCATGTGTAAATGTTTGTAAGTGCTGCGTCACGATTAAGAAACAGCGGAAAGAGGATGAAACCTTGATAATCAATGCACAATAGACATGCTGGTAATTATAATTATATACATTTAAGCGGGACAAAATAGGTAGTAAAACGAGCGAACTGTACTACAGTATCATTTTAAATAGAATTGATTTAATCGAAAGGCATTCAAAGTCATAATGGTTAAGCGTCTGCCGTCAATGTGTC
Source organism: Merluccius polli (assembly GCA_030340625.1). Lineage (NCBI taxonomy): Eukaryota > Metazoa > Chordata > Actinopteri > Gadiformes > Merlucciidae > Merluccius > Merluccius polli. The sequence continues at coordinate 38,733 of JAOPHQ010006634.1, forward strand.
ATGATAGATTATTCTATAGTACCAGGCCAGGCTACCAGAGGATGGGGCAGTACCTGCGTTGCGGGGCACCGCGGGGGGCCGCCGGGGTGGGGGCGCTGCAGGGGTAGGAGGGCGGCAGCGGGGGCAGAGGGGGAGCCCCGAGGCGCGCCTGGGGAGGGGGGCGGCGGCGGGGGGCAGCGTGGTGGGGCAGCTGGGGGTGAAGGACGCCGGGAGGGGCGGAGGCGGCGGCGGTCCCAGGGAGCCGGCGTGGCACGCGGGCGGAGGGTAGAAGCACCCCGACGAGCGTTTTGGGGCGGAGAAGGGCGGTGTAGCGGGAGGAGGGGGAGGAGGAGGAGGAGTAAGGGGTTGCGGGTGGTGATGCTGGTGGTGGTGGTAGTGCTGCACGGGCAGCCAGGTGGGTCTGGTGATTTGGAGGGGCGGAGGTGGGGGAGGGCAGGTCGGGACCGGGGGGAGGCCTGCTGACGGGGCGGTCCTGGAACGGGGCAGGGGGTTGCTGTTGCGTAGGCGCCGGAGGAGGAGGAGGTGGTGGTGGTGGTGGGGGGGCGGAGAAGGGAGGCGGCGGTGGGGAGGAGGTGGGGGCGGGCGGAGGGAGCTGCTTGCCGGGGTGGGAGGGGGAGGGCGGGGCCGAGTAGGAGGGGCCGGTGGGGCGGTGGGCGGGAGCGGCGGCCCCTTGCTCCGTCGGCCGGAAGGCTTCGGCCGGGTCGGTGCTGGACTCGCCGGGCGGGGGGTGGTTCCACACGGGCCTGGGGGTCACCGTGGAGCAGGAGCGAGACACTACAGACGACACACACACACACACACACACACAAACACACACACTCAATTGAGTGGAAGATCAAACACACTACCTACCATGACCGAGGCGGCGATCTACTCTACCGACCGAGGCTCTTTGCTGTCTCTTTCTGTCCTATGGGCCGGAGCGTAGGAAACCCCCCAGCGAAGAGACCCCCGAGGGAGGGTCCCAGTCCACCCGGCGCCCCCTGGTTACCGCCTGAACTACTGGACACATCTCCACCGCTGGGCTCTGGGGGACAACATACACACACACACACACACACACATTCAATTTTGATATTAATGAGGCTGAATCTGGTGGAACGTGAAGGATAATAAGCTGAATATTATTTTAATGACTTTGATGTTGATATCTTTACTAAAATATGAACCTCAAAATGAACTGGTTATGTTTTAATGATGTTGTGAGTCCTAAATCCTCAGCAAGGTTATGACCACCGCTGATATTCAGTAATAAATACCGTAATAATTTAAAACTACACTTTCTACGTATGTAGGTTCTTGTAGTATCTCTAAGTCTCCTTTCCTTTTCAGTCACTATGCTTATCTGTCACGGGGCATTCCTTTCGTAAAAGTAGTCTCAAGTGTGTGTGTGTTTGTGTGTGTCTGTGTGCGCTAGTTCAATTATAGAAACAACTTTCAACAGATTTACGCTACAACAAAACATAATTTGTTCGAGTCATCTGATCATTCCCTCGCTTTTTCCCCCTCCCTCTCTCCGTCTGTCCATCTCGTCTCCCGTTCCTCTCCTATCACGCTCGCCTAGAGTGTGCGATTCCTCTCCTCTCTTTCACTGCTCCTCCCCGTCTATAGCTCACTAAACAAACCCCCTCTGTTATGCTGTCTCCCTCTCTCTCTCTCCCTCTCCCTCTCCTTACCTTGCCTCACCTCTCTCCCCCCTGAGACAGTGACTCACAGTGACAACAGAAGCATGTGGTGTTCATTGACTGTTTGTGGCCGATTCGGTTTTATTGGGAGATTCTCATGTGGCCGGCTGTTTGTTTAAAAGTCGTATCCTTGTTTGTGTATGTGAACGTCGTAATATGTGTGTGTGTGTGTGTGTGTGTGTGTCTGAGTCTCCCTTACTGTCAACGACGGGGTCACTGCGGTCGTTGACCTGTGTGACTTTCCTGAGCCTGGCTCCCTTCTGGATGTCCGCCAGCAGGGCACCCCTGCCTCCCCCCCCACCGCTGGACTGGGGCTTAGGGGGGTCCGAGGAGGGTCGGGTCTGTCTCAGAGAGAGGGAGAGAGAGAGAGAGAGAGAGACAGAGGGAAAGAGAGCGAAAGGGAAAGAGAGCCTATTATAATATTTGCCAGGTCGCCAATGCAGATAGCATTTGTATTTGTATAGTATTTGTTCTAACTGACTTTCCTGGTTAAATACAAACGCAGCTCTCCTCCACTTTGAAAGGCGCTGTTGGCTGTTCTGTGAGCCCACGCTGCTCGTTTAACATTACAACTCCACGAGCCGGGGATGCAACATGACACTGTGCCGCTATCTGACCCACAGACTGTGTGTGTGTGTGTGTGTGTGTGTGTGTGTGTGTGTGTGTGTGTGTGTGTGTGTGTGTGTGTGTGTGTGTGTGTGTGTGTGTGTGTGTGTGTGGATGCGTGCGTGCGTGCGTAACTGTACCTCTGATCAATAATGCAGATAGCCCGCCAGCGGGAAGCCACTGACAATGTTGTGAGTTGTGTGTTGAATGGCTTCGGAGTGTGTGGTATACAAATCAGACTAAAATGCCAGTTGGGAGATAGAGAGGGAGATATTGGGAGAGAGAGAGAGAGAGAGAGAGAGAGAGAGAGAGAGAGAGAGAGAGAGAGAGAGAAAGAGGAAGACAATTTCGTTGTCTAATGAAAGTTAAAGTCTCGGTTAGTGGCAGTGAGGGAGTGGAAACTCGTGTGTTCAGAAAGTAAAACAACCGCCCCAGGATTTGGATCCAACCACCTGTTGTTCACCAATTAGCGCCGGTTAGCGGTTAGCCCACAGGTTGAAGTAACAGGTTTAATCAGCCAGCTGAGCACGGCGCTGCTGACGGGGGCGCAGCCGCAGTTAACATATCAACATCCCTATCCGCTATAAAGGAGGGCAGCGCGGTGGCCTGCGGTGTCTACCTGCGGAGGAGCAGCCGCGCAGGGCGGCGGAGGAGGAGGAGGCGCGGGCGGAGGAGGCGGGGGAGGAGCTGGTGAAGACATGCCTTCCCCCTCCGGTACCTTGATGGAGAGTACACAAAAAAAAAACACCGCTCACACGCAACCCTCAACAGCATTAGCCGTCGTAGCGGTTGAATACTAACATATTGAGTGTAGACAGTAGGCCCACACTGGTGACGTCCTCAATTCCAAATTATATTCAATTGAAAGTGTTAAAATACTTGAGCCTTAGCGTTTAAGTACCTGCTCAACATCATGGAGACCTTGAGGTGAACTGCAGAGTGCGCATGCATTTGCATTTCAAACTTGAAGAATGAAACATGAAACATGTAGGCCTATTCAACCTTGAAGCATTTATTTATAACCTATTTTTGTAAACTGATAAACACTTAAATAACACTTAAACTTGCACTTCTCCTGGAGAATGTAATACTGGCTATATATAACAATATATAGACTTTTGAAATGGAAATAATCAAATGCCTCAGTATAGGCCTATTTTGCCCTCTCTCCCTATCACTATTTCTCTCCCCCCCTCTCTCTCCCCCCCTCTCTCTCCCCCCCTCTCTCCTCCCTCTCTCCTCCCCTGCAGGAAGATCTTTCACCGCGCAGCGTCGCAAACAGGATACAGTGAGAGAAGGCCTTCCTCTCTGGGGAAATCCAAGACCCCCCCATTCCCTATTCCCCGCACCCGCCACAAATACACATTTATGCATACTCATATCCATATATCCACATTCCACACAAATCCACACACGCACAGGCGCACATACACACACACACACACGCACACACACACATACTACGTCCAGTGGCTGGGTGGGTGGAGGGGAACAATGGTTTGCGTTGTGTCCAGAGAAAGGCCCTCTTCAGCAAGGGACGGTCTTAGCTGCCATTATGTGCAAAGCGAACAGGAAAACAACATAAGGAAATTCTTTGGGAAGTGCAGGCGGGCTGCAGATAAAGCACCGGCTATGGCGGCCGTGAGGGGAACGGGCCAGGAATTCAGCATAACCTGCGGCGGCACTGGATATTACATGCATCACATAGGCCTAAATGAGCTAATAACTGTTATATTAAATGTCTGCGTTGTCTGCGTTCATCATGTGAGCGAAGGGGGCAGCAGAGACGGAGACAGACAACCATCTCCACCCCATTCCTAAGACGATGAACTCTTGAGGGGGCTCTCTGTCGTGGGAGCGAGGGAGCGAGGGAGCGGAGAGCCTGAAGTGTGAAGCCTGCTGCTCCCTTTCAACGTGCTGAGGAATCAGCGGATGCCAGCCGATTATGTGGCGATTAAACACCAGGTTTAGTTGTTTAATTGTGGAAAAGTGTCATTGTGGTGCCCGCCTGTCCCGCCAGGCTTTTGGAGCAAATGTGAACAAACTTGAATCTCAGGCAGGTCTTCTTTGTGACCTTTTCTTCTTCTTTTGTTTGTGCAAGGATGTGCATGTGAGGGAGACGGAAAGACAGAAAGACAGACAGACACACAGACACACACACACACACACACACACACACAGGGGGGGAGAGGGGTAATTTTGCTTGCCCTTATTCAACTGGCAGGCTGCCGTAGCTATTTCTATTTTCATATCTGTGTCAAACTGTGGCTGTTGGTCAACAGTTGGCTGACAGGTGTTTGGTAAGATAAGATGCGTATTACACATGCGCCGTGTGATACCTTCAGGGTATTAAAAGACCATTATTAAAGACCGAATCAGCTTGTGTATAACTGTTTTTTAACAGGTTTTAACAGGTTTAGTTGAAAAGCATATACACATACATTTGGAAACACACACACACACACGCGCACACACACACACACACACACACACACACACACGCGGAAGCACTTGGCTGAAGATCGCATTCCTCGTCCACTGTAAACAAAAACAATCAAAAAAAAAAAAATATATATATATATATATACCTATATAATAAAAAATAAATAAAGAAACAAATACAAACACGTAGCGTGCAACAGGAGCCAGGTGCACATCATCATTGGTTAATGAGCGTAATTGGACATAAAGTAGTCTGTCCTGTTGAACACAAGAAGAAGGGCAAGAAAGTAGTCCGCTATATCCGCCAGCCACCTGTAACGGGACGGTAATGACAGCTCGCATCAGGTCTAATGGTCTTATAAATGGTTTTGTAAGTTGCTGCTGCTTACCTTAAAATGAAAATAACCGAAATCCAGCCGTGTGTTTGTCAGTGTGGCCCAGAAAGAGGCGTGCAGTTACTCGGGGTTATTTTTAGTCAAACGTGGACATCCATGAGGAGGGAAAGGCAATATTGATATGAGGTGGGCTTACATCAACAACAAAAAAAGAAAATATGTAATTGGCAGAAAGTTGTTTAAAAGTTATTCCGGTTATGCGTCAAAATTGCGGCAATTATGGCTGTACGGAAACACGGGGGGGATAAAAACAAAAAAACGAATGCAGTGTTGTTTCTGTGTGCCATATAAGTGGTTATTAACGTGTTACTATTTCTAGTGTCCATATGATGTGGTGGGTTCGTCCGCGCGCTGCAGGGCGCGGAGGCGGACAACTGAGGCCCCGCCCCGAAGTGCACGCTCAGGCCCCGACCAATCACAGCGCTCGCTTTTCTTTAACTTTTTTTCTTTTATTGACTAGGCCTACATTGGTGTTGAATATTGTTGAATTATGTATTTCTAAGAGTGTATTAGGCCTATTGTGTAGCTTAACATATTTTTTCTCCAAAAAAACAATTTAAAACAAAAACTTGTCGTGACTCCTAGTGTGTCCCAAGCCACAGGCCTATGTCCCAACCACTGAAGTGGCTTAAAGGTCCACTAAAGCGGTTTAAAGGCCCACTAAAGTGGCTTAAAGGTCCACCAAAGTGGCTTAAAGCTCCACTAAAATGGTTTAAAGGTCCAAAAAAGTGGCTTAAAGCTCCAGTTAAGCAGTTTAAAGGTCCACTAAAGTGGCTTAAAGCTCCACTAAAGTGGCTTAAAGCTCCACTAAAGTGGTTTAAAGGTCCACTAAAGTGGCTTAAAGCTCCACTAAAGTGGTTTAAAGGTCCACTAAAGTGGCTTAATGTGCTATTCTGCTCTACTTTATTTGTGATTCTATCCTAGTGTCACTGTGCACTGTGTTACCCTCTGGTGTTGGAGACTGGCATTACACCCATGGACAACGCCTCCTTATACTTACACTTCAAAGGTGTGGGCCCCTTAAAAAATGTTTTATGAACAATGCACTAAGCCACTTCCAGACACCGGTGCGTAATTCTCATGGTTTACGAATCGCATAAAAATGTACAGTCGGGCGCGCTTATACGGTAGCCTTAAAAATGCTGTCGTACAAAAAAACCACAACAACATGAAAGTGAAACACACACCCATACACCCACACGAGACACACATACACCGCAACAATGAGGGAAGAATGCGGTGACACAGGCAGGCTCTCCCCAGAATGACAGAACAGGATCATGTTGCCCTGGGTTGGACCCGGTGGTGGTGGCGGAGGCCGTGCCTGCTTTCTTCATTGTGCTCAGAAGTGATTGGATTCGTAAAGTGGGCATGTTCCTTCCTCCCTGTCGTACATTGTGACTATGCAGTGTTTGATTTGTGGAGGTTTCGGATTGTAAAGTAAACAACTTGCCTTATACACACACACACACACACACACACATGCACACACGCACACACGCACAGCATTCAGTGACTTTAAACACACCTTACTGTTTGTCTTAACTCTATCTATCTCTTACACACACACACACACACACACACACAGTATTAAATACAAATGTATTTATTGCGTTTTGCCTTCATTAATTGATCATGGATGTGGTTCAGATTACAATTGTGTTAAGTACCATAAAACTAAACACAAATACCTGAACCGTTTCTTCAAGCTGCTTGGTTGACAGAGTCTAGTATGGCACATTACAGCACTAACTTCATATGTATAAGCTTTGGGGGAAAAAAATTGTATCGACATATTGCTTAATCCTTCAATTATGGTATAGCTAGCAGTAGAAAATATATTCTTTAAGTGTTTTGCATGGCAATGAATTACTGCGTTATACACGGTTGCTACATGCATGTACGCAATGAAAAGCTGCAGAGGAGCGCTGCGTGATTTTCCCAATGGACATGCAGATAATCATGATATTTACACCACTATACCTTAAAAGTCAACCATTTGGCGGACTCTCACCATTTGGTGGACCCTTAAAAGCAACCCTTTAAAAGCAACCCTCAAAAGCCAAACCGACAATTGTTCAGCGAGCCCTTAAGGAAACACCAAAGACTCAACAACAAATCCTTCATTATTTACCACATAATTGCAATAGCAAAGGCTGATATGTCACCAGATGACACAGTAAATGGCTACAAGTGAGGCAAGTGAGGGCCTGCGGTACCTGTCAGGGCTCTGAAGTGCTTAATGCATTCGCCTCTCACCTGTCTTTAACCTCTTTAAACATCCATTATGGTATTGCGTTGTCATGGTGGTTCAATAAGCACTATCAGCATACAGGACAGAAAAAAACTCAATTCACCATTTAGGTATTTTTGGCCTTTTACAATCCCCCCCCACACACACACACACACCCCTTACAAGCATCTGCAAACATGCAAAAGAATAGCATTTGCAAAAATAGCTAGTACTTCCAAATATTTATAATACATATTATAGATCTTTTCTACAGTTTACATACACATACTGGCTGCCTTTCTTCCTTCAACAATGGCCTGAAAAAAAGTCTTCTTCATCAGCTTTGTGATCTGCACCATCACCATCATCACAGCCTGCTGTTTGCCTCTGGTGCATCAAGCAGTCTTCAATCCTTCACCTTATCATCATCATCATCATCATCATCATCATCATCATGGTCGTCGTCATGGTCACCGCTGGTCCTCCCTCCTGGCAGCGTTCTTGTCCTGCTCCTGCTCCTCGATGGGAAGGCTGGAGCGCCCCCTCCGCTTCTCCTTGAAGCGGCCCGACCGCGACACCCTCATGTTCCTGCGGCACGTCTGCTCGTTGAACACGGACTCCAGGTGGGAGTCGTCGTAAGTGTCGTCGTTGATCGGGCCGTCGCCCTTGGTGGACTCTCTCTTCCCAGGCTGGGCCTGCGTCGAGGCCTTGGCGCCGGCGACCGCCGCCGCCGCCGCCGCCGCCACCGCCGCCGCCGCCGCGGGGTCCTTGGCCGCCCTCTCCGGCTTGGAGGCGAAAGGATCGAAGTCCGGGTCAAAGGTGTGCGACGTGTCCTTGGGTCCGGTCTTCCGCTTCACCATGAAAGACTTCCACCACGGGGTCCTCTCTGCCATGCTGCCCCGGGAGCAACTGCAATGGAAAAGCTCAAGTCAGGGTCATGACCTTTGAACGTACAAAGATATAACATAGCCTGGTTCCCACATTTCCTGTCTGGGATGAATAGGCTGCTGTACAGTAACACTTAATATAACTATAGTTTATTTTGGTCTCATGTGTTCTTTGTTTGTTTCTGTTTCTGTATCTGTGGACACTTTGAACTCGGACCCTCAGAAGGCTGACTGTTGTGTTGGTCCTGATTTTCCTGTATTTTCCTGTGTGTTTTGCAATGTATGTCACCAACTTGCCCTACTCACTCCTCACTGCACTGTCTTGTGTTGTTTTTAGGTTGTATATTTCTATTAGTTTAAACACTACAGGTTAATGTTTCTATGAATCTGTCATCTTCTATCTTTTCTTCTTTTTTTTTTTGCATGTACTTGGATCTGAGTCTTATTTGTTTTTGTTTTTTTGAGTGTCACGACTAAAAAATGTTCAGGTGTGGTTGATCCGGTTGAGGTTCACATCACGATCCTATTACGCCGTGTTATAAACGTTTTTTTTTATATCGCATGCATAACCTCTGTATCAATAAGCTCCTCTGTAAAACTGGTTTAATCAGTTGCGAGAGGAGACGAGCGAGGAGCAGTGATTCATGGCTGCACCGCACGCACACATCTGATCACTTACCTGCCTTCGCTTCTGCACACAAAAAAAGGAGTCAGTGATCCTATTAAAAAAAAAAAAAAAAGCCAAAATGCAACGTGAAATGAAATGAACGTCGTCTCAGCCCGACGACCCCATGTGTCAAAAAATGCAGGACTTCGTAAGCGCAAAAGAGTAACCTCCCTTAAAAAACACAAACTGAGAAGCTGATCCCTTAATTGAGTCCGAGAATAATAGTATCCATGTTACGCGCAGTCGCCTCAGGTGGGTCCCAGAGTGGATGACTTTAATTTAGCCGGCGTTGATGATGAATAATAATAATACTCTTTATTGGGTTGCAGTTATTCCCCCTGGGAAGTCCGGTGTGAACCTGAATTGACATAATTTATAAAGGAGCGTCTCTCGCCGACTAGACCTACAGGTTTCCGCCTCCGAAACTCTCCTCGGGAACACACCTGTCCTCGCCTCTGATTGGAGGAGATCCGCGAGTCCCCTCACGTGAGCGTTCTCTCAGGTGAGTCCATTGCAAAGGGTGGGCGGGACTTATGGTAACTTAGCAACGTAACCCCATGGGAGCGCGCGTCTCATCACTGCAAGTGTTTTTTTTTATTAACAATACATCTACTGCGTCAATGATGGAGCCCAACCCAACGGAGCCACATTATATAAGTAGCCTATATATATATATATATATATATATATATATATATATATATATATATATATATATATATATATATATATAAATATAAAAATATATACTTATATAATGTGGCTCCTGAGGAGTATAATGTGTGGCTCCGTATAATGTGGCTCCGTTGGGTTGGGCTCCATTATTGATGCAGTAGATGTATAGTTAATAAAAAAAAAAGTGATGTTTAATAGGTTATACCTGAATTAGCCATATATATATATATATATATATATATATACTCTACTCCTATATTCATGTTCTTGTATGTGTCTGAATGTGTGTGTGTGTGTGTGTGTGTGTGCTTGTGTATCGGGGTGTATTATATATATATATATATATATATATATATATATATATATATATATATATATATATATATATATATATATATATATACTTATATAATGTGGCTCCTGAGGAGTATAATGTGTGGCTCCGTATAATGTGGCTCTGTTGGGTTGGGCTCCATAATTGATGCAGTAGATGTATAGTTAATAAAAAAAAGTGATGTTTAATAGGTTATACCTGAATTAGCCAGGTATTGGCTTGCAAGGGGCTGGAATGATGTCACTATTTTTTTGGTTACACTAATTGCATGCTAATGAATGCCCACCACCACCACACATCACCAGCCGAAGCTTGTGCAGGTTTTGAAGCTGAACTGAAGAAGTTGGAAATACCATACTGGTCGTTTCAAGAAGAATCTGAGGCAAGGAATGCACAAGTCTCTATCCTAATGTCAGTGTGCAATGGTGGTTGACGTAAGCTTACATAACTCGGGGGAAGCTTGTCTGGCACTGGCACCGGTTTCACCTGCATCGGCGCGTCTGTCCTCCTGCGTATCTCTGTTCCGGATACCTGGGTTTCCTCCATGTTAACCATCCGTTGTAGGTTTACGGTAATGTGTTATACTTTATGTCTGTCTGTCCAGCTGTCATTCAGAATTACACAGACGGACAGACGGACGGACAGACACAGTAGCTTTGCAAAAGCTTTCTTACGACTACAGATGCAGTTTCCTTTCTTTCTTTATCCTTCTCCTGCTAAAAATAATAATAATAAAACATTTTACACCACTATTATTACCCTCCACAAGGATGTCCCACAAGAAATCCCTAACATTAACCCTGTTGGTGTTCTGTCAAGGCAGTAGGTCTGGGTCATCACACTTGACGTTAACCAAACCTCTTGGTATGTGATGGGAACGCCAACCCAGACAGTTTCTGTGTGAGAGTGAGAAAGGGTATGGCCCCGCTGATGGCATCAGATCAGGGAATACCTTTGTGGTTTCACTCTCCTCCGATGTTGAAGTTCTCTCTGTCATACCAAGGAACCAGTGGACCGCATATGAGAGGGACTCCCTCTCTCTCTCTCTCTCTCTCTCTCTCTCTCTCTCTCTCTCTCTCTTCCTCCTCCCACCCCAACCGAAACTCCAGGATCTCTTCCATGCAGCACCATCGCAGTGAAGTCCAAATCATGATCAGCTTACACACACGCGAGCGCCCGCACACATGGATACACACACACACACACACCGATACACAAACACACCCCGATACAAACACACACACACACACACACACACACACACATTCAGACACATACAAAAACATGAATATATCCAGAAATACGTTTGTGTATAGGGATACATACATTGTGCACACTGCCTTGAGTTGACACTAAACTATCTTTCTGACCAATGCTCCTTCAACACAATCGGCTTTCCTCTCTCTAAACAATGACTTGAGCATTCAATACAATGCACGTTTTAAACCATCATGCCATTTAATTGACTAATTATACACAAAAGCTTTTCTCAATTTGAGTCTAATAGACAAGCAAAGATACCTGTGTGCTTGAGCCTTGCATGTCCTGATTAGATTAATCTAAACACGACCTTAAAATCAAAACTGGTATTGAATTGAAACTGTTTAGGTTAGACCACTTCCATAAACACACTGCTGCATGCTCTTGTTTAGAGTAGATCATTCACCTTAACTGGACCAGAAACAAAAACCTACATATTATGTACACAAGATTTCCAGATAGAGCTGTATAAACATTCATGCATGTATTTTCTTTCTGTTTCTGTCTCTCTTTCTGTCTGTCTGTCTTTCTCTCTCTGTCTCTGTCTGTCTGTCTGTCTGTCTGTCTGTCTCTCTCTGTCTCTCTCTCTCTCTCTCTCTCTCTGTCTCTCTGAAGGTTTGTTAGATGACAAAGAAAACAACTTCTACTGAAAAGGTCTGAAATCTAAAGGGTAGGTATAAACTGCTCACTCTAATGTAACAATAACACAACGATTCTTAGTTTCATGGGATTATACATTAATTAAAACATACTTTCTGAATATATTATATTCTGTGTCTGCCAAGTGCGTGCCACTGGATGCCACTCAATTCCACACACAGTGCAGCTTTACAGTAAGTCATAATAGTTGTCATATATTTAGAAATATTAACGATGAAGTGTTCATTATCTTAAAGCACAGACTAGGCTATATATAGAATATCCCACTGACTCATTATGAATTATTACAATCACCGGCCTTATGAATCAAATGTCTCTGAGAGAGAGAGAGAGAGAGAGAGAGAGAGAGAGAGAGAGAGAGAAAGAGACACACAGCACACTGACTTATGCAAACGTGCACAGAAGTGACTTATGCAGACGTGCACACGCGTGCTCGTGCGCACGGCAGGTCGTCGTCACCACGCCACGACTTCATTATGGACAGCTTCGGCGTGACGATGAAAGGGCCGTCGTCACGCCTCGACGAGCCATGTGCCTACGTGTAAGTCAACCAAAAAAAAACGTCACGTCTAAAAAAAGCCCCTCTCTCTCTGTCTGTCGTGGTTCAGAGAGCTCTAACAACTGGTTGAGCCGAGGTTGTCCCGGCCATGGGAAAGACGGCCGAGACGCAGCCAGTCGGACTGGTAGAGTCAGCTTTGCTAAAAAAAAAAAAAAGCCTTTCAGAGGAAGTGAGTGAGCTACTGTGTCTGAGAACAATAATCTCTCTCTCTCTCTCTGTCTCTCTGTCTCTCTGTCTCGCTCTCTCGCTCTAGCTCTCATTGTCTTACTCTGTCTCATGTCCAGTTGTCCCCATCTTTATATTTCTTTGTTCCCTCTTCGGCTCTCTGTCTCTCTCTATCTCTGACAAGCTCTCTCAATATTTCTCCCCCTTCCCGTTCCTCTCTGTCTCCGTCAATCTTCCTCTCGTTCCTCTTTGACAGAGACTCTTTTTGTTCTTATCTTTTGGTCTCTCTTTCTGTCTTTCTCCTCATGTCTCTCTCTCGCCCTCATCTTTCTTGCGCTTTCCCATTATCACCGTCTCCCTTTATCTCACTTCCTCACACACACGCATACTTGAACCCATGCATACCGACACACACACACACACACACACACACACACACAAACAAACACACAGGCGCATGGTCCACCACCACCTTCAACCGTGAACATAACACCAAACAGAACATTTGAAGGTTAGACAAGCGTGTCGAATTCCTCTGGTTTTCTGTGGGTTCGTGAGAGACGTTGCGAAACAAGATGCGCCGAAACGAGAGGATTGCATTTGTGTCATTACCAACAATAACAAATGTGATTTCTGTTCGCATGCAGCGAGGGTGGAGTAGGCCCTGCGCCATTCTTGTGAATGGAATTTGAAGTTTCGGCAGTGGTATTATGTCCTTGTGTTTGATTGGAGGATACCATTGTCTGGCTGCTTTGCCTGCGTGCAGACGGATCAGACAGTATCATTTTTGGCCAGTGAGGTGAGAGCAAGAGGTGTGGGTGAAAGCTGTGGTGTAACAGGAAGCAGGGCAAGTGTCCCGGCTGCTTTACATTGTATGTCTTAGTTAGTTTCACTGTGTTGCCATGAAGACAAGCAGGCTCAAGGAAATAAATCACACACACACACATTGCAACACAGAAAGCAAAACACAGAACACTGAGAGTCGGATGGCACAAGGCCACTTGCGCACACACACGCACACGCACACACGCACGCACAGGCGCACACACACACACGCACACATGCACACATACACACACACATACACACACACACACACACACATGCGATATGTCTTGTTTGTGTGCCAAAGGCCTCAACAGTTTTGTGAATATCCTTATCCTTCAATTTGATAATAATTATCTAATTAACTTTTTCTTTACACTATAATACACTTTATCTTTACAGTTTTTTCCCAACTGTTCAAACACGTTTCCTGAAACTATAGCTCAATTTCTCAAAACACAAAACTGAAAAGAGTTGACCACCATTTGTCAAACCTCCACAAATCTCTTGCAAAATGAAACACTGCACTCAAAACCATGTCCTCTCTTCTCAAAACGCCAAACACCAAAACGATACACACAGCTATCATATGAATATCACTTACAGAGCATCAATTAAACACTGGTGTGATACATTTAAAACACTACCATCAAAATACTGTTTGTGTTGCCATTAAGGCAAAATGTTTAAGAGACTTTTATTGTGACAAGCTGTAGATCTGTCCCAGGAGTTTGAGGTCAGAACGGCCATTTTCCTGTAGACTGGGAAGTAAACAGACTGAATGTATGCACTTCAAAACCATCTGATGTCAGCACTAGAGGCAATGTCGTAAGTACAAATTCATTGTTACGCTAATGAGTTAATGTTAAAATACTGTTTAAAAAGGAAAGGCTACACATAGTTACAAAACGCTTTATTTACATTTACAGGTAGGCTATAGTTCATTACCAGATTTGTGCTTTAAAACAGGCAAACTTCATTCTTTTGTTACAGTTTTCACTCTGTCATGTAAGATGATGTTGCCACAGTAAACAGCAAGTAAACGCTTACTACGGCTCAGCGTCTTCAGCTGGTTGTATAGCTACTGTTGCCACACTGCAGTGAGGACAACACACTGTTTAGGCTATATATGTTTTGAGGCCATGTTACATATTCAAATGTATAAAATTGTGTAGAAAAGTTTTAAAGTTTAGGGTTTACTGTAATAGGTTGTAATACAATATTGTGAATATATCATATAAATATTGCATTGACACAATCATATCAGAATAGGATACAATGCATATTTGTCTATCCAATGAGCTCCAATGGGCTGAAATCACAACCCAGCTTCCCAGAGTCATACTGAACTTATAGGTGATACTGAAACATTATTAGTTCTGAGAATACACAAATGTTACCTATTTTGGCAAAACTCACAGCAATTGCACTGTTACTGTAAGTACTGTAAAATGAAAAACACTACAGTAAGAAAATGTTTAGACTGTCTTTCGGGGGATGTAATGATGAAATCAGTGTACACATAGCAACAAAATAGTTTTTGGTATGCACTTCTTCCTCTTCTTCCTCCTCCTCCTCCTCTCGCTCTTCGTCTTCCTCTCTGTTCTCCGAGTTGCTCCATTTCTTTCCCCCAACACAGTAGAGGTCACCTGTGGCCTCTTTTATGCTCTGACACATGATTGAAGTGTTTTGCCAATTGAGTTTGAACAGGTGAGAAGTGAGTGAGTGACTAATCGGTAATTAGGTGTGGCATTTTGAAAGCCAGTGTTTTCCAGGGGAACAAAGTGTGCTGAATGATGTGTTGCAAAAATGTGATTTAGCATTTCTGTAAGAGTGAAAACAATGGACTTGTGCTTAGAGTTGAGCAGTCTGCAGTGTACAGTTTGTGTGTGTATACACTGGAGAAAAACTGTAAACTGTACAACTTGTATAGCTAATTATGTGACGTAATTATGATCGCTTCAGCACAAGGGAAACGTTTGTTTGCATGTAAATGCCATGTGGTGGCGCTGTTGTAATAGCAATATCACAACCTGACTTCACACTGTCCAATGTCTTCCACAATTGAATCCTATTGTCCATCAGCACAACTAGTGAGAGACTAATGCTATGGGTTGCTGGTGATAGGATGTCCTGCCCAGCCACCTATTCAGGGGTAGATGTCTGGTGGCAGCTCAGCATGTATTTAGAAGGCAGACCTGTATAATATTGTTAAATGTAGGCGTGTTTATCATTTATGGTAATATTTATTGGCGTTTGGGATGTTTTTCTGTGTATTCTTGTTGTTTTTTTAGCAATACATCACAACTTATAATGCCATCAGCAGAGCCCATCCATCATCATAATGCATGCTCACTGTGGGCAATGTATTGCGTCGGGAGTAGGCCGGCTATGGATTGCTTTGTTTATATATCTCATATCTAGACCGGTTGAGCCTGTGCAATTTCTGCGTTACTTGATTGACTCATGTGTAATTAAGGGAAGGAATGGGAGGAATTCAGACTACGTTGGTGACCTTGGGTTGTCTATGTCACCTCACCTGCCTCACCTGGCAACCAACCAGACTAGCACACTTGGCTTCAGTATCACTTCAGTTTAGATTAAACATAGACAACAATGTCATCATTTTAAGGTTTTTGACAGTTTCATTATGTGGGTCCTATAGCATAATGTGTGCACTATACACAGTTGAACTTTCAGAGTCCACTATATGTGCAAAATGCAGCATAGCATTACAACCTGAATTCACCAAATTGCAGCTGAATCATAAAATGATCAGCTTATTTATTTATTTGCTAATCTTCAAAAATATAAAATCATCACCCAAACTATAGTTGAGCTGAAAGACCACGAGACATTTAAACGTGTGTGTGTGTGCGTGTGCGTGTGCGTGCGTGCGTGTGTGTGTGTGTGTGTGCACGTGTGTGCGTGTGCGTGCGTGTGTGTGTGTGTGTGTGTGTGTGTGTGCACGGGTGTGCGTGTGTGTGCGTGCGTGCGTGTTGGTACAATGAAGACCTGAAGGATCAAATTGCCGAAATGCAGTTGAAAATGCAATGTAAGCAATGCAATGAAATTACTCTGACTATATTCTCAATTAATCCCTATAGACATGTAAGACAAATACAGAACATTTGATGTGATGTGGTGTGATGCCTTTTTCTGCAACAAATTAAGATCTAAGGTTGGCAATGATTCAATACAATCTGTTCAGCCCATCAACCCAATACCTAGTGTTTGTTTCTCAAGTGGTTTTCTTTTGTTGCTACAATGCTGCTTCGAGCTTCCTCATTGTCAATACAAAAACACACGGTGTTTAGGGAAGAGGTTGTGAATTGACCCACAACCATATTCTGGCTTCATGCCTAAAAAGCATATTTGGATGAACACATCACTTTTTAACATTTTACCTGGTGTTAGGCACAAACTGTTTGGAGACTTGGCCAACAGAGGGCGCTATATCACCTTATAAAGACGTCATGAAGAATGGCTTACTTTATCACACCCTGATCTCATCAGGGATTTGACCTCCCAACAGACATGAACTGTACATAGTATCTTGCAGATTCTTGGGCGAGATGCAGAAGCTACATGCTTAATGTGGTGGCAGGTACCATATTAAGGATCTGTATGTCTGCTATCAGAAAACATGATATTAGCTGGTCTTCAGTTGCCTAAAGCCTACATGAACACTGTGTATGGAGAGGAATATTCAACATTCGTAACTTCACACTTGCATAACCAACGATGATTTGCTTGCAATTGTGAGGTCTGGTTATCTTCTGTATGTACATTATTCACCATTGAGCAAAAGGAGTTATAAGTGAAGCTGTTGTGGACATCCCTATAGTTTAATTCCTGGAAACTATCCACTTAAACCATCCACCCCCCCCCCCCCCCAAGGGCACTGTTTGCACTGTTTTGAATGCTCTCTGATTCTCCTCCACATCAATGCTGTTATTGGGCCATGGTGCACTTAGCCCAGTCAAGTATGCAGCTAGGGAGGGTCACACCACCTACTCAATGAAATGCACAGAGCATGTCTGGTGCCCCAGGGCTCAAGTCAGAGACATGGACCTACAAAATGGTTGTGATTGAAATGTCTTGTTCCTTTACGTAACCACACGTTGTATCGGCTGGTTTCAAAGATGGCATAATAAGGAGCCCCCGTTGAGGTAAAAAATGTATTTAATGGCGCAGAAGGAGTTCACCGGATAGTCGCACCACGGCGTATTTTATCCTCCCGCGTTGCAAAGCCCTGGTGACTCTCCTGCTGGCCGCTTGACGAGTGTTGTAAACCAGCGGTTTGCGAGACAGGTCAGACGCTCACCTCAGACCCCCGCCATCCGTCAGCGAAATAGAAAAGTCCATCAACGGTCGGCGTCACAGATAGCCGAGTGAACAACACCGGACTGCTTGTGAGTGAAAAGAAACATTTAGATTTTATCAAGCAAAACAGTTTCCAATAGCGCCTCGGAAGACATTGATTAAAGGCGGACACTGTTTGTTTTCGGTCGCCGCTGTTTCTTGGGAACAGAGACAAAAAAAAAAGGTCCTCTGGGTTGAGGAAGCAATCAATGTTGTTAATGGTGCTTCGGGTTGTCGTTCTTTACAGCGAAGTGCCGTTATTTGAAGGCGGGATACGTCTCACAGGCCGGAGAGGATGTTATCAATACGAATGAACCGTGGCGAAGAACTCCCCGCCGCCGTTCTCCCTGGAGTTTGTCAGCACCGGTGACAACGATAATATTTGTGTGCCGGTGAAGCCGTGGAGAGATTCAGGCCAAACACTGTTTCTGTTGATGGCTGTCCCACAAGGCTAGTGTTACATTCAAACGTAACGCTAGAATGTCATCAGAGTGAGACGCAGATTGAAACGCAAACAAAGACAGAAATATGCTTTGTAAAGTTCCCAATATCCGACGCATACTGGTATCTCATTTTGCTTCACATGTCCTCCGACCTTCCCTTACCGCCCCCCGTGTTGCAATCCCCTGGAAGTCACACTTCCGTCATGCAGGGATTCGCCTTCTCCCTCAACCCCCAAGGGGGTTGACCGTGAGGTAACCGTCCCCCTGCCTGTATTTGACTGTATTCTGACCCGCCCGCCTCCCCTCTCCACATCCCCTCCTTCTGTCTGCCTCCTGTCCGCCTCCTCCTCCTCCTCCTTCTCCTCCTCTCTCCTGGCTCAGACTCAGCTCCGTACCCCAGGTGGGGGGCGGGGGATGCTTTTGGACAGGCCATCAGGGCTGGGATTAAGCAGCACCACGTCAAACACAGATGGCTGCCAGGCTCCCTGCACCCAGCAGGCAAAGTCCTCATTGCTGACTCTATTCATGTACTCCTCCCCTGCACTCCCCCCCCCCCCCCCCCCCCCCACACCCCCTCCGACTCCCACTCTATCCCCCACTTCCTCCCCACGCCCCTCGCCCCTGTCCCCCATTCCCCCCCCCCCCCCCCCCCCCCCTGACGCCCCTCCAGTCGGCTTGTGAGGCGGGCTTGACTCAGATGGATGTGGCCTGCCTCAGAGCGGGACGCCGGTCCCATCGTTATGAAGATCCATGGTGGCTATTTCTGCGAGGAGCGCGGGGGCGGCTACACGTGTTAGCGTGCGGCTCTCCAGCCCACCCTAAAAAAAAAAAGGCCTAGGGTCTCCGTTACGGAGACAAAGTTGCTCACGGTAATGTGTAATGCGGTTGCGTTGGCAATTAGGCGGTGCGGATGGGCCTGGGGAGCGGGGCCTGGATGTTGAGTCAGGATTAAGTGCATTATAATGTGGCAAAATAAAAAAGTACGCAGCTCTGAGCGACAATTAGGGTCAGAGACAAAAAGCCAATTAAATGTCTGATGTATAATGTAGCAAACACCGTGACGTTGTCATTGCGGAGACAGCGATGTATGTATGAACCTGCCGCGCGGCCGCGTCAGCTGAAGTACCTTTAAGAAGACGTGTTCCCAGGGATAGTGGCGGAGTTTGTTTTTAAGGGTCAGAGAGCGGTAATTATCCTTCTTTTCTATCACTAGATTTGTACTTAATGCCGCCCATTTATAGCGTAGTAAATGGACGCAATTATTAAGGGTTGGAGATCTGCTCTCTCTCTCCCTGTTTACTGACAACTCATTATAGAGAGTAACCTTCAGTGGAGATGACGACATTTGTCAAAAACTGTTGATGCTGTGTTTTTCATTTCCAACTTCAGTCATTAAAGTGTCATTTTTCATAACTACAGGGGTTTCGAATGCTATTTCAGGACGCCCTCTCAAAGAAAACGAACTAAACGTTGTTAAAATGTTTGGTTCACCATTGTGTTAATGTGGCAACGTGTCACCCCTGCAAAGACAGGCTTTTTACATTTGTCAGTTTGAACACATTAAGGTAATGGTAGAACGTGACCTAAACCGCAAAACGTGATCGCACCTCCTGCAGATTCCCCTCCAGAATCTCCTCCTTGTTCCGGTTCATTCAGCAACCCTCGTCTTCCTCCGTCACACACAGGTAAATTAAATGCTATTCATGCAGCGGTTGCATCACACTTGTAAGCACGCAAAAGATGTACACAAAGCACTTCCCCGCATTGGGAGATTTGACTTATCTGTCTTGCATGAGTCTTGCTGTTGTGTTGTTGTTGTTGTTGTTGCACAAGGTTGTAGTCTTAGTGTGAAATGGGAGCTGTAAGACATATGGCTATCTCTTCTCCGGGAGCCCCAGTCGTAAAGACACCACAGGAAGGGATCATCCTTGCATTGACAGGTGTAAAATAACATTTTCTGCAGTTATATACAGTATATACTCTATATATCTGAATCATCGGCTGTTTTAAGTTTCCTCCACACAGACATGCCAGTGAGTGTGTGCCTCACGGTTTGCCGTACTGCAACTGATACAGACATTTAATCAGACCACACAAGAATGGCTGCATTTACTGGTCCTAACCAAAGTGCAGTCAAAGTTTCCACACCATCCACCATCCAAGGCAGAAAGACGTTCGCTAAAGTTTACCAGGATCACTTCAAGCTGGAAAACAAATCATTTCTGTGTTCTCTCGGTTTAAAAAATGCCAAGTCATTTTGCGACAGGTAAGCCAAAAACAAACCGGAGACAATGAAATGTCCGCCCCTCTAGCCTCGATCAACAACGCCGACCCGCGCCTATAACACCTCCAAACACCTCCATTAATCTCTACCTCTGACACACGCACCCCCCCCCCCCCCCCCCCAATTCATATCCCACCGTCGCCTGTATCACACAGCACCCTGCAGAGCCACCATCCAGCTCTCATTTATCACACACACACACACACACACACAAGTTGTCCCACCATGCCTCTCCACTCCCCCTCCAACACACCGCCACCCCCCCCCCCCACCCCCCCCCACCCCCCAGCCAGGCACTTGTACGGCAGAAGCATATGAGGTCAATTGGATGGGAAACTGCAGCCGATTTTGTATAGATGAACAGATGAACACAGATGTGTGTGTGTGTGTGTCTGTGTTTGTATGTCTGTGTGCGTGCATCTGTGAGAAAGAGAGAGAGAGAGACACACACACACACACAGCAAGAAAGATGAAGAGAGAGAGAGCGAGAGAGAGCGAGACCTAGAGAGAGAGAGAGAGAGAGAGAGAGAGAGAGAGAGTGCGGGCAGAGTCAGATCAAACCCTATATGAATACACACAAAGAAGTGCATTCATAGTGACTCACAAAGGCGGGCAGAGCCAACACGGACACACACACACACACAGAAGCGCAAATAGTCACACACTCAGCTTGTTCCCAGCTAATCCTGCCATGGTTCAGCGGGCCGGTTCCCTGAGTGGGACGGCCGTCAGTACTGTGTTGGAGTGGAATGGAAACAGCCCGGCTGACAGATTTCAACAAGATGGTCCCTGCCCACCTATACAGCATTAGGAGCACTGTGTCTGCAGAGATTAAAAAGAGAAAAATGGACTGGAGTTTTTATTACCTGTGTGGAGGAAGGCTGTGGTTCCACTGCCTGCACAGGGAGGACTGGAGGAGGGGGGGTGGGGGGGGGTGGGGGGATAGGAACTAGTGAAGTGGTCCTTTTCACTCAGATTAAAGTACTAATTTGAATGTGTGTGTGTGTGTGTGTGTTCAGACTATTTCCCCAATGCGAGTAAATGAAAAGTGTGGAGTGGACAGTGCTGAATTGGGGTTAAAATGGTCATTAGGTACTTTGAACAAGTGTGGGCAGATGTGATGATATGCGCACAAACACACACACACACACACACACACACACAGTTTTATGTGAATGTTAATTTGCTCTCGTCCCTCTTCAGTCATGTCAAGGATTTTTCATTCATTCTTTCATTTTTTATTTTTATTTATTTTATTCTTATTCTGTCTTTCTCCTTCCTCCCTCACTCCCTCCCTTCCTTCCCTTCCCTCCTCCCTCCCTCCCTTCCTTCCTTCCTTCCTTCCTTCCTCCCTTCCTTCCTTCCTTCCTTCCTTCTTTCCTTCCTTCCTCCCTTCCTTCCTTCCTTCCTTCCTTCCCTCCCTCCGTCCTTCTCGGGAATATCAAGGAAGGACGAAACTGAAGCAAGGAAGGGAACGGAGGAAGAAGGCAGACAGGAGGATTGATTGGCGGCGGCATATTTTAATGGCCGGCGAGCGCTTAATAAAATATGAGCTTGCGAGCCGACAAGTAAATGTGATGCATCAACAGATTGTAGAGAGTGGACCGTATCTATAAAATATGCATCTGGGTTTAAGGACGGCATGAGCAACTCACGGCGTCCTGGCGCAGACAGCAAGCAGACGCTGTCGGTTTAAAACACAGTCACAGACAAGGCTTCTCTTAACGCGCTGTCATCGACACCCATAATGCACTCCCCCGCCACGGCGCACCGCCACAAACATGCTTATGACATCAGATGTTTGGTGATTAATCGCTGGACGATGGTGCTGACCTGTACAAGGCCACTTGTTCCAACTGCCTCAACAGAAACCCTGAAAGGATAGCTCCGCCCTTACCTCTCTCTCTCCTCTCTCTCTCTCTCTCTCTCCCTCTCCCTCTCTCTCCCTCTCTCTCCCTGTCTTTAAACAAACACACATCCAAGGGCTGGATGGGCTGCAGGCAGGTGAGAGGGGTATAGCAGGAACAAGAGACAGGCGTGTCGTGCGCGGCCTTCATCGCTCCCGGCAATGCCACGCTTTCACCTCAGACGAACCGTAGCCGTGGGTGACAAAGACAAATACAGACTGTACACAGAGACACGCACACGCACGCACACACACACACACACACACAAAACGAATATACAAGACTTTTACAAATAGAGGACAAACAACAATATTGCGTGAGAGAGTTGTGTGTGTGTGTGTGTGTGTGTGTGTGTGTGTGTGTGTGTGTGTGTGTGTGTGTGTGTGTGTGTGTGTGTGTGTGTGTGTGTGTGTGCGTGTGTGTGCGATTGCATCCGCCCACACACGAGTGTAAGAGCTGGTACTTGTACAGATGTCAGCCGCCTCTCGGTGCGACGCAGCAGATGTTGAGAGCATTATGTGTGTACAGCTTTTACACGCCTTATCCCCTGCGTCTCTCTATTCTGCAAGGTCTTGTGGTCATGGGGTATTTTGATCCAATATTGTGTTGCATTGTATTGTATTATTATACTATATTATCATCTGATATTGTATTTTTGAAAATTCATTTTTTTATTTGTCAAATTGTTTCTTGTTTTAAATTAACGCTGAGTTATGCAATATAATATGATTAGTTAACTGTTTTTTTAAGTTAATGGATTTTTTTTTATTTAAGAATGTCTTGTTTGCATTTTTGAAATGTACAACACCATGATGCTAATCATGATCTCATTGTTAGCTGATGAGAGATGCACTCATTTTCTGCTGCTGTATCTTTATTGAAACGCTACAAATCCTAAAAATCAACGACCAGGCTTGCTCACGAGCATAAATGTTTTCACCCAGTGTTTTCCATGTAACGTTACATTTCGCAGCAACAAAAAAAACCCAATGCAACAGTCATATTCGTCATTTATTAGCATAACATTATTTTTGATCTAATAGATATCAAAAAAGAAATCAAAAGAAAAGGGGGGAAAAAGCAAAATTTGGTTACAGTACATTCTGTTTGCAGAGAAGAACCTACGCATCTTCCAGAGAGAAAGAGAGAGAGAGACAGAGACAGAGAGAGAGAGAGGAGTGACTCATCTGGGTTTCACTCCCAGCTGACCCGGCGGGGCCCCGAACAGATGCCCTGTAGTGTATGAATAGCGGGGTCCACCCCCCCCACACCTGCAGTCTACCTATAGGCATCCTTGAGCACGATGCTGCCCCGTGAGACGGATCTGTGTTCACCGCCAGCCGCTTTGTCTGCACAAATGACCTAAATAGTGGTGTCCAGTGTTCGTTCGATGCTGTCCTGTATACGCGTGCATTGTTCAAGGTAGAAAAATACATCTTAAATATCGATACATTCATAGAAATATAAAAAGAACAATTATTTTCATTATATCTCTTGTGCTTTAAGTAGTGGAGTTGGGATGGTCAGACTATAGGTAGCCATAGGTAACCATGGCGACAATTAGGAGGATGTGACCGGAGATCTTGAACCAATCAGGGTATTGTTGGTGGTGTGTCTCAGAGGAGGGGTAGGGGGGCGGTGGGGTGCCTCCAACTACCTGAAATAACGCTGTGGCTTAAATAGAGAGCTCACGTCTAATAAATATGTGCATGTTATTAAAAGAACAAACCGCGTTTCCTTTAAATAGATAAATGGCAGGCTGGGTTTCCCATAAGGTGACATGCAGCAGGTTAACTACTTACAAAGGCTTGGAAAGACATGCAGAGAAAGAGAGAGAGAGATAGAGAGCGCGAGAGCGGGAGAGGGAGAGAGAGAGAGAGAGAGAGAGAGAGAGAGAGAGAGAGAGAGAGAGTCTCTGTGCTCAGTGTGGCAAGCGACAGCAGGAGGTCCGAGTTGCTGCAGGCTTAACCTATCCCCCCCCGCACACACACACGCGCACACACACACGCGCACACACACACGCCCACACACACACGCGCACACACACACGCACACACACACAGACACATGTGTGAGCATGCAAGCACACACACATACACACACAGCCCACCCCCCCCCCACCTCCACTAAAAGGACCAGCACTCCAAAGCATAGTCAAACAATGCATCCATTTGGTCCGCTCACACCATGGCTTGTTTCTGGCATGGCTACATCACACACACACACACACACACACGCGCACGCACACACGCGCACACACACACGCGCACACACACACACACACACACCACCCTACCCCTGTAGGCTGTGTGAGTAGGGCACTGATGGTTAGGGTCAAGTGCCGTGGTTTGTGTGCACATCTGTATGTGCGTGTGCGTGTGTGTATATATGTGTGTGTGTGTGTGTGTGTGTGTGTGTGTGCGTGTGAATGTGTGTGTCTGTCTGTCTGTTACACCAGAACCTTATACTCTACAATCTCATCATCTTATCACGATGAGTGGGTACAAACTGGGGGGGGGGGGGGGGGGGGGGGGGGGGGGGGGGGGGGGGGGGGGGGGGGGGGGGGGGGGGGGGGGGGGGGGGGGGGGGGGGGGGGGGGGGGGGGAGTAAATACAACAAAGCGAAGAAGAGGTATCTCACACCGGGAGGCTACGCTTATTGGGCCCGGGGGGGGGGGGGGGGGGGGGGGGGGGGGGGGGGGGGGGGGGGGGGGGG
>JAOPHQ010006635.1:0-67893 GCA_030340625.1 Merluccius polli
TTAAAAAAACAACAACAACAACAGCTGACTTGTAGACTCATCCTTGTTAAAAACAGACTTTCCCTCACATAACCTAATCTTCGCATGCACCAGCAGCAAGTAAAGATGACTTCACTGCTATTGCTTCATAAGGGGGAATACTCCTAATCTTGGTGTGTGTGTGTGTGTATGTGTTTGTGTGACGGATAACAATTTTGCGTTGCAATCTCTGTTCTCGCTTCCTTGTACTGCCGTAGTGCAACTGTGAGCTATTAGCGTTATCTTCCATTGTCAATGCCAGCGTCTCCATAGCGTGACAACAACCTTCAGCCGTCCACGATAGCTGAGTTATGAGGACAGTGTCAAGTCGACCGTCGGGCCACATGCCAGAAACAGTAACTTAAGATTTAACGTGGACAGATCACAGGTACACCTTGGTTAATAGGTGATGATGGTATGTTTAAGTGATTGAGGTTTTAAGGGCGACATGCTGTCATTCTACGTTATTCGGATTATATAAAAATATATATATATTGTGTCTTGGAATGGAAATGGTTTTATGGCTCTCCTCTGCCCTCTTCTGGCCATAAAGGCACATTACATGTGCATATATCATCCTATCCACACTATTAAAGCCTACACAAATCCAATCCCAATCCCCTGTCTGATTCCTCTGTGTCCCCAGACCAAACAAAGATCACCTTGGCTCCGTCCAACGGCGACGTCACGGTGGGGGAGGGCGCGCGCATGCAGTGCGCCGCGTCCCACGACCCCTCTTTGGAAATCGCCTTCATCTGGTCCCTGAACGGCAGAGTCATCGACCTATCGGAGGACAGCCGGCATTTCCAACGCTCTTCGGTGAGTCGCTGTCACTGCGGTCAGGCGTTTTTTGTTTATTTTTTATATTAGTTTGTATTTTAGTTTTGACAATGCACCGTTGAGGCTTTTTTACTTGACAGTTTACTTTGACCCGACCACAAAATATTGTGGAACAACGCTCCGACTTGGGTCTGGGGGCCTTCCAGGTCAAATTATACAATTATGAATATTTGGGGTTGCATTTGCCTGTGGTGTTTTTGTATGGGAAATGGGAAAAGCAGAGAAAGTTTTTTTTTTTTCTCAAATAAATACAACGCCAAAGTAAAATAAGCATGACGTAAACGGGCCAAGCTAATAACACTGGTGTGCACTGATATTGTTTTTTCAGTTTACGATCTACACTCTTCTAACGCATAGCCGTGAGCATTTCTGCTTTACCACTTTACCCACCCACCGCTCAAATACCATCATAAATCATACCATGTCATAATTGTGATTAATGTGTTTCTGTCCACCTGACTACATAGGAGTCAGGTAGCACTTTAGCTCTGAGACATTTTTAGTTGTGATTTAAAATGTTACGTTGCGGCGCGCGTGTATAGGCGGTTGACACACGCAACGATCCTGTGGGACGAACTGAGCTGATTAGAAAATGGAAAACTCTCCCTGGGATCCGCGAGCGTATGACCTTGGTTTGGCTGCCTCCTGCGTGCCCTGCTCTTCTGGCGTTACATTACATCTCATCACATGACCGCTCCTCACAAGCCATATCTTCAGATCCCCCCTAAACCATAGAAATCTCAGTGTTGTTCCCGTTGTGGTCGCACTGGACGCTCAGCGGCGTTCGCGATCTCAATTCCACGGGGGTGACCTGGCGGCCATCTTGCCCGAAGGTGCGGTGGTATTCCCCATGTGAGTCGACTGAGAAATCTCCTGTGTTGTTTTTTAGAACGGTAGCTCCAACGGGGAGCTGCTGATCAAGGACACGCAGCTGAAGCATGCTGGGAAATACACGTGCATGGCGGAGACCATCGTGGACAACGTCACCGCCTCGGCCCAGCTGGTGGTCAGGGGTGAGTGACACACAGCAACACGCGTGTGTATGCCTGTATGCGTCATACATCCATGAATACTTACATACACACACACGCGTATAAGTCATAATAATACATACATGCATACTGTGCTACACACACACACACACCCCCCCCCACACACACACACACACACAACAACAAAACAACACACAACAAGTGGACTAGTGAAACGCTGTCCGTCCTTCACCACTGTTTGCTCGTCGTGGTTCTCGACCCGGCAACCCTGTTGACATGAGCGTGTAGAAAGTCTGTTACGCTCTGTCCTACGAATGGAGGACCATCAAGGCTGCTGCAATTGTGTAGAGAGAGAGAGAGAGAGAGAGAGACAGAGACAGAGAGAGACAGAGAGAGAGACAGAGAGAGAGAGAGAGAGAGAGAGAGGCCTTGGGCTTTAAACACACAAAAAAAGGAAAAACCCGCCACTGTAGTGTTATCTAGACAAAGGGCCTCTTCAGGCCCCTGGCCTGAGAGAGAGAGGAGCTGGAACTGTAATCCGGTGGCCAGTGATCCCGGCTCCTCCTCCTCCCGCTGCTGTCGGACCACGCTGGCACGTGTGTCCGCCTGTCGGACCGGGGGCTGACAGACAGCCAGGTGACGCGGGGGCTGCGGGCGTTTTCCTCTGAGTGGAACCAAAACCTAATGGGAGCCAGCAGTCATTCAGAGAGAGAGAGAGAGAGAGAGAGAGAGAGAAAGAGAGAGATGGGGGAGAGAGAGAGACAGAGATGGGGGAGGGGATGAAAGACGAGCATTTATCACGGCCGACGCGGAAATGGATCTGACACGCGAGATTGGCAGGGGGTAAAACCGCAGCTCTGCACCTGTAGCGGGTTATTAGGAGGGATTTGCCCTACAGAGAGAGCAGTTGTTTTCATGTGCCCGCTGCGCGCACACGCGTGTGTGTGTGTGTGTGTGGGTTTGTTAGCGAGCGACAGTCTAGTCTGGCGCGCACATGTTTATGTGCACATGCAGAGTTTGTGTACACAAGTGTGTGCGCGAAATATTCCCTGTTTACTGTGTTTTTTCGTATTGTGCGCTGCCAATATCACATTCAAAAGAAGTCTTTCCAGGGCTTATGACCCACAATACGTGGCCAAGGCCATATATTGATCTGTAACCCAAACAGAGCTTCCCGCCTCACCGTTTCTGCTCCAAGCCCTGTTTAGACGCTCGGGTATTGGGGGTTTTGAAGCCTCCGTCAGAGAGGACATGGAAAGCTAAAAGGGTTTATCCAGCGCCTCAGCTCCTCAGGCTCCTATTCTGTGACAGACACGAAAACATAAATCCCGGACAATTTCCGGGCCTGTGGCTTCTGGAGGCAAACCATGACGCAGTCTGGTTTTTCTATTAGGCCGTGTTCATACTTCAAACAGTAGGAATAAAACAAGAAGAGCTCCTCTGTTCGGGAGCTGTGGCCCCTGCGCTTGTTCAATGTGTGCGCCGAAAAGCTCCGAGCTAAAATACCCTTAAAACCTGTCCTATAATAATGCGGGGACGATATTTCAATGGAGGTTACTGTTAAAGTGGATTCGACTGTGTAGCGCTCGGTGTGCTTGTGTTTGTTATTGGTGGTGTTTTTTCAGGGGTGGGGTGGGGTGGTGGGGGGGGGGGGGGGTTAGGCTCATATCATAGGGGGCGGCAGTAGCTCAGTCCGTCGAGACTTTGCTTGGGAACCGGAGGGTCGCCGGTTCAAGTCCAGCACGGACCACAGTATGGAGCGTGGACTGGTGGCTGGAGAGGTGTCAGTTCACCTCCTGGGTGCCGCCGAGTTGCCCTTGAGCAAGGCACCGAACCCCTAACTGCTCCCTGGCGCACATCACATCAGCCTATCACATCTCTCCTTGCGTGTCTGTAGGCCTGTCTGCATTTGTGCGTGTGCATGCATTTCAGACCTGTGTGTGTTGAGTGATACACGAATTTCCCCAATGTGGGATTAATAAAGTTAATCTTCTTCTATTAATTCATAGCACGACTATGCGTTTAGGTGGTTGAGGGTAGCTTGTTTTTGTGGTCCGTCATGGTCTTCCGCCGGTCTCCCCAGGTGCCCCCGGGCCTCCCGTCGGCCTCCAGGCGGTGAGCTTGAAGGAGAAGAGCGTGGCCCTGCAGTGGAGCCGCGGCGTGGACAACCACAGCCCCATCTCCAAGTACACCATCCAGTACAGAGACGCCTTCGCGCCCGAGTGGAGGGACGCCCCGACGGGTGAGCGCCCCCCCCCCCCCCCCCCCCCCCCCGCACCGCTTCGTCCCCCGGTCACGCCGAATAAACAAGTTTCATTTCTCTCGGGTGTGATCGTGGGGACGGCTCGGACAGTTTTCAGCTTCTGCCTCGTCATTTACTGTATCTCACAAAGTGTTGCAACTTTTAAACCGCCTCCCACAGATCCTCTGGACGTAGAAGGGAACGCCGAGACGGCCACGGTGGTGGATCTGGTCCCCTGGACGCAGTACGACTTCAGGGTGATGGCGACCAACACCCTGGGCACCGGGGAGCCCAGCGCCCCGCTGGTGAACGTCACCACGATGGAAGCAGGTGAGACCGGGACCCGGGGCGGTGTACAACCGGGGACGAACGGCCGCGTATGTGTAGCGTACCGCCGTCTCGCGTTGCGGCTCGCTGTGGCTTCGAGTCGGAGCGAAAAACGGAAAGATTCTGGGTTCGGTTCCCAATGTCCGCAGCCTCCACAGCCGGTCGGCAGTCTGGAGCGAGACAGCGAAGCCCGACCTGCTCCTTAACGACCGGCGTCTGAATTCACCGTACGTTGCTTAGGATAAACACAATATTTGTGTTTTTTTTCCATATTTCCTAAACAGTAATCCACAACTCTTCATTGTCCATGGTTGCGTTTCGTCGTTCAACACGGCCCCCCCCCCCCCCCCCCCCCCCTCCTTTTCTCTACCTACATCGCGGCATTTCTGCCGGGCCATGAGTCAGCAGAAATGTCACAGCGCCTGCGGACGCCAAACGCGGTGCCAAAAGTAAAAACCACAGAAACCTCCACAAATGAGCAGGTTCGGTGGAACCGTACACCGAAACTCATTACAAAATGGAAATCGCAGGCTGACAGTGGGCCCTCTGTAAACGCGGCTGTTGGCCCGCCCCGCGGTCCGAGTAGACTGGAACAGAAAGCGTACGTAACCCCTTGCCTCCGCTGGTCCCCAACCCTCCCTCCCAACACCACCCCCCCCCCCCCCCCATTCTCTCTCTCTCTCAGCGGCGAGGCATTAAGGTGTTGCACTTGGCAGCGCTCAGGACACAGATACTGTATTTGCAGAGGACGGTTCAGAGTAGTGGGGGCCAAGCACAGGGGTACAACAAGGCCGGCTGCGGCTTGGCGTTGTGTGTGTGTGCGTGTGTGTGTGCACGTGTGTGTGTGTGTGTGTGTGTGTGCGTGCGTGCGTGCACGTGTGTGTGGACTCTCGCTGTCTCTCCGTGTGGGCTGGAGAGTTTTTAGTGCATTTCTGTCTCGTCGCAGTTCCTGTGGTGGCGCCCTCGGACATCAACGGGGGCGGAGGGACCAGCAGGGAGCTGACCATCACTTGGACGGTACGTCGAGGGTACTTTCCACTGCTCCCTCTCTCTCTCTGTCTCTCTGTCTCTCTCTCTCTCTCTCTCTCTCTCTCTCTCACACCGCCTGTCGACCTCTCTATCCCCCCCCCCCTTTCGTTCCCCTCTCTTTCCCTCTCAATCCCTCCCTCCCTCTTTATTTCTCTCTCTCTTTCCATCTCTCTCTCTCTGTCTTGATATGACCTTTGCAAAATGTCAATCTCTGATCTGATGTTGAAAACAGCTTTTTTTAATTTAGCGGGGTCTTAACCCGTATGTACTTTCAAAACAAATACATTTCCGGGTACATTTTCACCGTGAGGTATTCTGTCCAGACGGCAAAGCACGTCTAACGCGAGACTAAACGCCATTTAATGATTCACCGAAAACCAAAACGGACCATTGACTCCCGGACGGTTCGCCGGGGTCGTCTTGCTGCGGTTTCACCTGTCCGTCTCTCGCTGTAGCGCGCCGTATACCTTGTGCTTGGCATGAAAACCGGGGCCACTCAATCTAGCAACAGCAGCTGGTGGTGTGTTTGGAGGGTAGACAGGGGCTGACGCAGGCACATTTCTCCTGAACATATGGTCAGATGATGAAGCCCAGAGTGCCAACACACACACGCACACACACACACACACACACACACACACACACACACACAGGCGGTGAGGCATGGAGAGAGATGGGAGAGGCGCCCAACTCTGCCGAGTCTCATAACTTCACGAAATAGCCGTCGGAGGATGATGCAGTGTCATCCCCGGATCTATGTGAACGGCCTCCGAAAGCGACGGCAGGCGATATATCCGGCGTTGTTGTGGGAAATGAATGTTCCCGTGGAATCGATGACAAGAGCGATGCGGTCGAACTTCAAAGTTTGATTCCTGTTAGATATACGACGAGATGTGCTTTATTGATCCCAGATGGGAAATTAGGGAGTTGAGTTCAGTTCTAGTTGAGAGTGCAAGCGAGAAGTGCAAGAGATGTCTTTTTATTTGATGTCTGTTTGATGTTTCATTAACCACTTAATAAATCAATAAATGTTCTCCTTCCCATTTTTGAGCAATTAAACATGTGACATTGCAGTGCTTAACATGTTCAACGGATTTTTCTAGGCTCAATCTAATTGAATAATTACATTCATTTGACTACCGGTAGTTAGAAAAACCAATTACAACATCGTCCACATGAGACAAACCGCAGGAAGTGACCGGTGACTTCCTGTTCTCCCATGTGACCGTTCAGCCGGTGAAGCCGCAGTACTACTATGGGAAGAACTTCGGCTACATCATCGCCTTCAAGCCTCGCGAGGGCGACGAGTGGCGGAAAGTGACGGTGGCCGACCCGCAGGCCCGGCGCTACACCCACAAGGACGCCGCCATCCCGCCCTACACCCAGTTCCAGGTGAAGGTCAAGGCCTTCAACAGCAAAGGGGAGGGACCCTACAGCCTGGAGGCCACGGTCTACTCCGCGCTGGACGGTAAGCGGCGCGACCCGCTGGGACCTCGTAGCTCGTAGCATAGGGAAAGGAAACGGGGAGGAGGGGTGAATTTAGGAACGTTGTGGATGGCGAGGGGGAATAAACCGCCATGAGGGCTTCGCTCCGGTTGTAATATTTCAACACTCTGCCATTTCGTCCTGTCAGTGTCACCTTGTTATCACTGCCAAGGCTCTCCTCTGCAGTCGGTTGCGCTTCATAACAGTTCTTGTGTGAGTAAATGTGTGGAATTTTAATACCCCTTAATTGAGGACCTGTCGTCCCTTCTCCCTTGCTTTCCCTCTCGCTCTCTCTCCCTCTCTCTCTCTCTCTCTCTCTCTCTCTCTCTCTCTCTCTCTCTCTCTCTCTCTCTCTCTCTCTCTCTCTCTCTCCCCTTCTGCGTGCCCCTCTGCGGTGGGGGGATTATCGTGATCTTTGTAGCATGAACCAGAAAGCTGATAATTCACCCAAGGATGCAAAGCATTTAGCCCGCTTATTAAGCTCCACTGACAGACTAGCCGAGATAACATGTTTGCACACTGGCGAAAGGCAACGCGGGGCTGCGGCGACGGGAGATGCCCGGTTGCTATGGTAACACCCATCATGGGAACGGCGGTGGTTATTTTCGTCGATATGTAAAATATCTGTGTGCATCACAAACTGTGTTATGTAAATATGTGCACTGTGTGTACCTGTTCCAAAAAGTTTTAAAAAATAAATAAATAATTTCAAATAAGTAAGTAGTAAATGTAAATGTGTGTTTTTGGCTCCACAGCGCCGAGCGAGGCTGCCACCAGTCTGGACGGCCGAGCGCTCTCCGCCACGGAGGCCGTTGTGTTGTGGCTTCCCATCCCCCCTAAAAATGTGGAGGGATACCAGGTGGGTCAGCAGTAACACTTCAGTCACCTTCTCTCTCAGATTAAAATACAGAATTAAACACACTTAACTATATAGGCATGGTCTGTGTTTGTCCGTCACATTTATTTGTGATGGATTGTGTTTGTAGCAAGGTTACACCTGCTGTTGCTCCAAAAGAGGACATTTAAACAAAGTTAAATAGCGAGACATATAGACACACATGCAATATCTGTGCAACTTTGATTGAGAAGGTGCTATCTTGCGGCATAAAATGTATCGCCGATATTGGCAACTTCTGGTCCTGGATTTCTGTGTTAAACTTAGACAACCAGAAAACGCAGCCAGTAGTTCAAAAACAGGTGAATAGTTTCTTGACTTGACAATAAACTATGACCGCAATAGTAACATTTTAGACATTTTAAAGACTTAACCGACTACATTAAACCAAGCCCATGTGTTTCCTGTATTCCAGGTGAAGTATTGGAGAATAGGGGAAGACAACGAGCAGGGGACCAAGAGGGTGGCCAGCAAGGAGAGCCAGACCCGGCTGGAGGGACTGAAGCCAAACTCCCACTATCTCGTCGAGGTCCGGGCTTACAACGCCGCCGGATACGGACCCCCCAGTCGCCAATTTCAAATACACACAAAGAAAGCCCGTATGTTTCCTCGCGTAACGTTTTCTCACCATAGTGTGTGTGTTGTCGTCTGACCTTATCATACTCTACTAAACCTTACCTCACTATGCCATACTATATCATACCTGACCTTACCATACTGCGTATATCATACCTTACCTTAACTTGCATTACTTTGCCATGCCTTACTCTATTATACTATATCTTTCCTGACCTAACCTTACATAACTCACCCTTCTACACCTCACTATCTTCATTCACCTTTTCATAGTTTCGCTCTGTCACAGTCTTATGCGTCTTTGCTTTGTTTCTTGTCCTGCCAGCGCCGAGTCGACCCCCCAGAATCATCGGTAGGAAGTTTAAGGGTACGAAGGTGAACATTGCGTGGGAACAAGTGGAGCCGCTTGTCAACGAGTCAGCTGTAGACTTTTACAAGGTGAGTCATGTTTGTGTACCTATTGGCAGAGGTGGAAAGAGTACAAAAAAAACACCACCAGTAAAATTACTGGTGCAAAAATCTACTTGAGTTAAAGTAGTCGTTGCTGTGAACGACTGACCGTCGTTCACTCAAGTATCAGACATCAATAATGTATCAAACATTATTAATACACACTATGTACTGTGTGTGTGTGTGTCCAAAGGTCCTGTATAGACCGCAGGGTCATTCCACAGTAACCCTGTACACGACCAACAAGCGGTCTATAGACCTCCCCATGTCCAAGGAAGGCATCGTGGTGGAGGTCAGGGCGCACAGCGATGGAGGAGATGGAGCGGTGTCACAGATTCAAATCAATGGTAATTATTACGTTACACAGCCAGAGATGAGAACAATGCTTGGTATCAGCTATGCGTTGGATTGACGCTTTGGAAACCACTGTGATTCCTGACACCAAACTGATTTTTTTGCAGAATATGGTGCTGTCATTTTTATGGGATTTTTCCTTAAGCCAAAGGCAGTGACAGGGTCCAAAATAAACTTTTAGAAATGTGTCGTTTTACCTGCCAGAGTGGGAAAATCTGCTTTTTTTTGTACCTGCCAAATGGTTAAATATATCAGCCGGGGGAGGGGGGGGGTGTTAATTTTGGACCCTGGCACTGACCGTAGATAGAAGTTGTTCCAAGCTCTCTTAAAGCAGGATAATTAAATAGTATTCGATTTGGACCCAATTACATATCCACACGTATACATATATTCATTTGGAGTGACATTCATAATGACTACATGGTTAATACAAATTCCTATACATATGTCACCGGGGGAACATCCCCTCCACTCCAAATTGAGGTGTATGCAGGTTTTGATTTCAATGCGAAACCAGTGGTGAGGAGAGGTGAGGTGGTCCCACTACAAACCCACAGTGGCGAGGCGACGTGGCGTGACCGTGGCTCATCCAAGGCCCGTCCTTCACCAGAAGGATTACAGTGGGTTTAAGTTTAAGTTAGGGAGGGAGGGCTACTGTCAGGCCGGGTCCCAGTAGCTGCTGCAGCAAAGCCCTCGCATTGGGGATTTTGGGAAGGCTTATGTTGGAGAGAGGTCGGTCCGATGGTGGAGTCTAGGGTTCCTGACCAAAAACCGTATCCTCTTTGCGCCCCCGATGGACCGTGTGGTTGAACGGCTGGAGGGACGGGGGTCCTAAAATCCTCCGTAATTGATCTTGATCAGCCCCCTTCCCCCCCGGCGGGTTCTCTCATCCCTTTATCGTCGGACCCAGGCACACCTGACAGCTTGACATCTCTGGGTCTAGAATTTAAGCTGCAGGGGATTATAAAAGCGAGCCACTGACAAATGACTTGGCTTTGACAAATGGCTGACCGTTTAGGAGAGGGGTTAGTTTCCACGGAGACCGGGGGGGAGGGAGGGGGGGGACATTACCAACTATGGCTTAGGTTTGATCGATGGCAGCGGCGCCCAGTTTGTAGCACATATTCAAATAAGCTTCTTTTTATGTATTTATTTTTGTGGGGCAGGATATCACGGCGGCTAGGGTATTGGACCCCCCAGCCGAAAGGTTCTGGGTTTGCAGCCTACTTTTATGTATTTTTGCCAAACCACTATTCAATTACCTGTATCTGAATTTGTTGCTTTGAGTCAAAGCAACTGCTAAATTGCTAAACAGAAATAGATAATAGTTAATACAAAAACGACATTAAAGGAACACTTCACCCATTTGCAATAAACGTTGCATCGTTAGAAACCCAGTCATATTTTTGAATGGTCGTGCATTCGAACATTCACTAATTTTCCCCTGAGACGGAATAAATCCGTATTTACCTCTCACACTTCCTGGTTCAAATGACGTAAAACAACGATGTTTGCGTCACTAGAACCCCCCCCCCTCAAAAAAAACACTTCCTAGTACAAATGACGCAAAAATCGTCGTTTTACGTCATTTGAACCAGGAAGTGTGAGAGGTAAATACGGATTTCTCCCGTCTCAGGGGAAAATGAGTGAATGTTGCACGACCATTCAAACATATGACCGGGTTTCTAACGATGCAACGTTTAATGCAAATGGGTGAAGTGTTCCTTTAACCACAATATAGCAAGTTGCTCTTCATCATCATCATCATCACTCAGCTCATCTTCTCTGTGTCCCCAGGGGTCGGCGCCACGTCTGCCGGGTCCCTAGGCGTGCTGTCCCTCCTGCTGCTGGGCCTCCACTGCCTGGCCTTCTGAATGTAGCGCCATCTCATGTCTTCACGTGCCGTGAAGGGGACTCTGTGAGGTTGACAGCCTATGAGGAGGACAACAGACTCTTCCCACGATGTTTTTTTGGTTCCAACCCCGCGACCAAAAAAAAAAGGCCAACATATTCCAGCTGTCCACCCGCTGCGGGAATATGTCTGTGGGAGAGAAAAATCCGAAAGTTTGACACGAATTGGACACGGGGAAGCCATCCTTTATTTACTATCTACAAAGCATCCTGGGTGGAGTATCAATAACGGTGTTCTGTCGACTTGTTCAATATGCCTTATGTAAACGATTACTCTTGTCGTTCACAATTATCTCCTCTAAAACGGACGGCGTTGCGCGAGCGGCCGTCCCTCTGAATTATGAAGCAGTTTTTTTCTTTTCTTTTTTTTCTTTTTTGAACAGATGAAAACACGTGGGTAAAAACACGTGGGTAAATGGGATTGTGGGTAAATGGGATTGTTGGGGTTTTCCGACGCGTTGACGTTTTGGATAGCCTCTCCCATAATGCATTCCGTGTTATAAGCTAACAGGTTAGATAGTTGTGAACGATAAGTGTACGACGTTTATGAAATTGTCTTTGTGGTTATAATACTGCATTTCAGAATACTTACTTTTTTTAATCGTCTTTTAGAAACCGAAGCACATCCTCGATTACAGAGATACAGTCAAAGCAAATAACATTTAGCGTTATAGAGTAAAAAAAAAAAAAAAAAAGCCATGGCAATGTAATATATGCAATAATTTACGTTAGACTGTACTATTGGTGTTATCTGTGCAATGATACAAACTGGATTGATTTGATCTCCTATAGCAGATTATTCGAAATTGTTTTTTTTAAAAGGATTCCCAATCACTTCCAAAACAATTGTAAACCCCAACGGTGACTGCATAACGATTACACAGTTGAATGTAAAGCAGATGGATGGAACCTATAATTAACCGGATCATGTATCAGAATAACAGCTTAACGCTCAGTCTGAAGTGCTGTGACAGTGCCATCTTGATTTAATAGTTGTGTACTAATGTTGACTAAAACGCTTCGAAGGCCGCTGCTCATATCTCCAATACGGCAAACTGTTACACGATGAGGTGTGTGTGGTTAGAAATGCTTTTGTTTTGACTGTATATCATTTTGACCTTGGTGCCGACGGTACCAACCGGTGCTTTGTAAAGAATGTTGGCATTTTCATTGACTGTAAACTATTATTATTTTGTTTCATCATTTAGCTTTTCCTCCACGGCTGTGTGTGTACGTGTCACGTTTAACAGTTATGGACACCTCATTCGGTAAATTGTGCAATGTCCGCTGCTTCGATGGCTCCTTTCCGTTTCCTAATAACACAACTTGCCTAGCTCCCATCTAATGTGTGTCGTTGTCATCGTCGTTTTTTTGTTTATAACTTCGCGTCTGTGAGCGAACTGAAGACGGAGAAGCCATTCGTTTCCACGCTAACTAAACCTAAATCTGAATATGTCGTCCGCTGTTTCGTTCGTGTCTTTGTCCAAATGAGAGCTGCCATGTGACCAGCTCGGATATTATATATATAAATATATATATATATATATATAAGCATCATCACATTTCTGTTCTTATTTGTGAGTATTCAAATATGTGTATCCTGAACCGTTACAGGTTTCTTTCCGTGGTATCATTTCCCAGAGGTTGAGGAACTAAAAATGGATAAAAAAGGAAATGCTGCGTTTATTATTATTATTATTATTATTACTATTATGATTACTACTGCGTGCAGATTCATATTTTACGTGACTGACGCTAGCCAAGCTTATCATTGTGATTATATCCACATCCACCAACAAGTGCTTCTCTTCCCGGCCGCCGCCCCCCTCCAGCCCCCCCCCCCCCCCCCCCCCCTCTCCCTCCATGCAACACAAGCATCCTACAAGCTGCGCGAAAAGCATGAATGCCTTGAACAAAAGACATATTTTGGAGAAAGCGGCAACTCGGCACAATACATTTCTCCCATGCATGAACGTCAGAAAACTAAATTGGGTCACTTCTACTGCAGTGGGTTTTTATACTTTGCAGGGGATTCGACTCGTCTCTTCTGAATCCTCCTGTGGCTTTACATTGTAGGCTATACATGACTATATTCCCTCCCCAGGCGTTGGAAGTCCTCAGTGGAGATGATGATGATGATGATGATGATGATGATGATGATGATGATGATGTGCATTTGGCTGCCTAATTAAAGCAAGTCATATTCACGCAGTGAGTCTTTGAGTAGTCTTTGAGATCAAGTCAATGACTGTGAAGAACTCATTAAAAAAAAAATCCTTCAATTCCATGCAAATGATTGGTTGGGAGGAAATGAATGACGTCGCTGGTGGCTTGGGGGAAGTTTGATTGGCTGTTGACCGCAGTTGAAGTTGTTATCGATGGTCGAGGGAGAAGGAACTGGACTCTCCGATTGGCTGGATTTAAGAGGAACAATAAAACGTTTAGTTAACTCTTACATGTGACTGTTGTCGTTCTATTGGGCTGCTTTGAAATGCTTGTGTACATTAAATGTTATATTTCATGTTTTCCAAACATAGCTAGGCCTACACTTTGATGCATTTTGCAAACACTGTACAGGTGAGTGTGATACATTAGTGTTAAATCATATTTCATGTCGAGAACATGTAGAACATGCAGGGGGGCTCAAATAAAGGTGTGTGATGACAGGCCTATTATTTAATTTGGACAAGCACATTTAACCCCATGTAACCTTACTTGGATAGCACATCTTTGTGAGGTGGGAAATTAAAATGTGGGCCTATATTATGTGTCATGTGAACAAATCTGGTGGGAGGGTGGTGAAACCTGCCCAGCACAACCCTCCCCCCCAACACCACCAGACTCCCACACATGCCTGCTACTCTCTCTTGTTGTGGTGCATTTCGCAAATAAAGAACTTGCACTTGAACTAGGCCTGTTATGTCTTCAGATAGGAAGTGGTTTCATTTTATTCGGGTGGTTCTCGAGCCTCTCGCCGATAACCAATCACAGTGCGGCCCTCCCAATTAGCCCTTAATGAAGGCCACCTGTGTGACGTCACCCACCTGCGCCTGCGAAACCGACGTTGGGTTTTGTCTTAAAGTTTGTCGGTGGAGATCGGGCGACGGGGGAACTTCAGCCGTGAGTAACCTGCTTTTGTTGATGGTTTCGTT
The DNA here is from genome assembly GCA_030340625.1 of Merluccius polli. Classification (NCBI taxonomy): domain Eukaryota; kingdom Metazoa; phylum Chordata; class Actinopteri; order Gadiformes; family Merlucciidae; genus Merluccius; species Merluccius polli. The sequence continues at coordinate 14,272 of JAOPHQ010006635.1, forward strand.
GAACGTGAAGCCGCCTGACTTGACTTTGGCCTATATGGGGGGGCCCGCAGCCCCCCCATGTATAGCCCTGACGGCAGTGGCGGCTTCACCTGGGGGCACCAGGGGGCAGTGCCCCCCCCACACTCACTACACACACACACACACTTGATGTTTTCGGTTATTGTAACACGTGCGTGTCCTTGCGTTTTTTATTCACACCGTGATTTCCCCTTCTGTTTTTAGTCAACCCCCCCCCCCCCCCCCCCCCCGGATACTGATGTGGTTGTTGTGTAGGCTATGCTAAACTGGGAACTAAATGGAAAACTGTAGCAACTATGGTGGAGGAACATCATTGGGGGTAACTGGCTACTATGACTGTGCGCGGGATCTGTGGCAACTGGTGTCACTATGGCAACTATGACTGACCAACTGTATTGGCGGTGCACTACACAATTTTCGTCAATGGGCCCCCCAACAGGGATGTGGCACCGACCCCCGGCAGACTGACAAGAGTGACGTGAAGGACATCCCTGACGTGAAGGATGTGTTCTGGTGAGCCGTCGGTTGGTTACGTCACTGAACCTCTGGAGACCGACTAGACAACTTTAGGCTTGGTAGGATGTTGGCATGCCACAGTTTAAAGATTTTAATGGATGGGATGCTGTAGGCTATTTTCTGATTTGCACTTGCACACACACACACACGACTCGTACTCCCATTTTCCCATCTGTTTTCCGCTGCTTGCAGTTTGACTCTTGGATGGATCATGTTGTTCTGTGCAGGCACTTTCATTTTGTGCGATGCTGTGTTTGATTTGCAGCTACGTGGGTCCTTTGTACTGGCCACTGTCAACTGGCCGTGTTGACTGATTTGTGGGAATGCGTTTGTTGAGTGACTTTGTTCCAACGCAGCTGTTGTGAGCTTTGTATTCAGTTTGGTCGATGGGTTTGTGGTGGGTGTGTGCTGTGACCGTTGCATTCATAATTTAAGCACGTTTGAGCTTTTAGAGTCGGGTCTGGCAATGGCAACCCTGAACAGCTTCACTGCCAAGTTGCGGCTACTTTAGTATGACAAATTTCAATTTGACGAAATTAATTTTGATATTTATAATTTGTTTTTTACTCGGTCATTGGAAGCTTTATACAAACGTTGGCAACGCAGGAAAGTTTTAACCACTTTCTAAGGACATAACTGAGGCGCTCGATGGTTTGACTTAAATGGTCACCATTTATTGATTTGTGTTGAGTAAAGTTTTCCTGACTGTACCAGAACCGGCTTGCCAGATGTGAGTCATGCTGGCTTTTATAATGGTGTGTTTTATATTGAACTGATTTGTGTAATCAAGGACAGTTTAAATGCTTAAATATAAACCGATGTACTTCTGTGTTTTTCTTCAGGCGCAGTTCATAGTGGTAAGATGATCTGAGAAATGATCTATTTAAGTTTAGGTGATCATATTATTGCACTTCACTATTTTCTTCCATCTGTGATTCCATCTGGCAGTTGGGGTTGGGAGAGTAATGGAGTAAAGATACATTATATTTGCATGCTTTCAGAGCTGTTGGGTTGATGGAATTAAATGAAGCTTAATAAGTATAAATTAAAATGAGTTTTTGTAAAGCCGCAGGTGGCGGATCATCTAGAGGTCGCGGTGTGAAGACTGACGTGCTGCTCCTCCTCCAGGAAAGGTAAACTCTTCAGATCGCTTGCTTAAATGGTTCAGTTCATTAAATCTGATCTGTTCATTAAATCGGAGTCTATAAAATCTAGGACAGCTGCCAGGAGCTGTTAACCATTTGTGGAAACATTTGTAACTATAGGGAACAGGTAACGGAGGTAACTTGTTAATTTGGAGGTTATTTGTATATCCATTACAGCCAGTAGCTCTTGGTTGACCCACAGGCCTGGAGCAGGACGGCAGGAAGATGGATGCATGTCGAGATCTAGTTGAGGGCTGTGATCAATATTTACTTTGATGTCTTAAATGTCTTCCAGAACAATATTTTTACTGTGACAACTGACTTCAATTTTGTCATTAATGCACTACAGGGCATGAGGACGTAACAACGCTTATCTACGCCACTCGACCGGACCAGTGACCTACTAGTCTGTTCACCCCACGCAGCTATAGCAAACCCAATGTGTCCCTTGGTCTCCTCCTTGGTTCTGGTCCTTGGGTCTCATTTTCTCCGCTGGAGTTTTTGAGGGTTCCTCAAAGACTTGAACTGCTTTAGAGATAACATTAAATACTTTGTTCCTTCATAAATAAACTTGCTTTTTCTACAAAATTCATTGTATTTACAGATTGTTCTTGAGTGTTAATGTTTCACGTTTGCATGAACTCCTGGGACATTTGGGTGCAAATAACATGAATTGGACGCAAACTGTTTCTAAAGAGGGGGGGAACTATTGCATTACTTTCAGTTGGTTCATTTCATGGGTTAAAGGTTTTTGATGGGCGAGTTGACGTTTGTAGCAGCTCTGGCTTTCCATTAGACATGTGTTGCATTTCAGCCTGCCTGTCTTTTAGACGTTGGCCTTACACCCCCTTTAGCTCAAGTTGTGCAGATCACTTTAACAGGAGCCTATATTTATGTGGGTGAATAACAACTTGAAGTGCAGATGACGTGTTGGCACTCCCAATGAAGTAAAGGTGATATGATTTCAAGAGCTCTATATTTAAGTCTGCTCTGTTCAAGATGGCCGTCCGTCCGTCGGCAATTGGTGGGTAGCATGCTCTGAGGGCCTCTGTTCTGGTTGACTGCCTACCTCAATTACTCACGACTCACTTCTAACCAATGGGGGCATCTCTTCGCAGGGCTACTGCTACACCACACTTCTCAATAGTGGAGGAATGTGGAGGCACCAGAGTTATTTTCAATATCTTGCTCTTTACAAGGCATCTTGGCTACAGCAGCTTCGCTGTGTGTGGGGGACATAGATTGGCTTTAGGCTTGGCACGGCAGCTGACACCACTTGGCTGTAAGATGTATTTTAAATGGGATTACGGACACTATCCTGAGCCACTGACATGAAATCACAAAACACAAGGGAAATAACCTGGGCAGATTTTTTTTCTTTTCCTTTTTTGTACATTACTCGGACCATATGGTCACACAGACTACTAGGCAGGCAAATGTGCAATATTGCAGTACAATGCTGGTATACACATTTCAACTTGCATAAAACATCAAATAAGTTATGTTGACAAAGCAAACGCAAATGCCTTTTCAGTTTTTTTCCCCCCATGACATTTTAGACATACGCATGCGCAGACAGCCCATTATACACGGTGTTGAGTAATGTGAGCGTCAGCAGCCACAGCTGGCGGCTGCGGGAACATGACGCCCCTCCCTGAGATGAGGGATGCCAGCATCATGTCATCATGCTGTGTTGGACAGCGAGACGGACACACGGTCGTTAGGGAAAAGCCTGAACACCAAGTCTCCAGGGACATATTATATACCAGGGCTTATTGGTGACCGGACTGACCCCCCCCCCCCCCCCCCCCCCCCAAAGACAGTTAACTAATAACAGTGAAGAGCTTACGTTACACAAGACTCACCATTGTTAACCTATATATAAATATAAAATATAATGTATCTCGTCACACTGTCTGAACCTGTTATTAGAGAGAACGACCTTAAGCGGCCGTCTTCCTTAATTCATTAATTGCTTAATTGATTTCGACTCCAGTAGGCGGTCCTGGTTTTCGAGGTAGTGGTAATATTTAAATATTAATACATTAATGTAGTGTTTTAGTTTTGGGGGTAAGACGTGCAGTGGCTACTTACTTTTCTGTGTGTGTGTGTGTGTGTGTGTGTGTGTGCACGTGCTTGTGTGTGTGTGCGCGCATTCACGTAGGCAAGGCATGGGGAGGAAAAGTTTTCCCTGCATGTGAGCAGCAGCAGCAGCTCCTGAAGCTCAGCCTCCCCACAGGATCACTGCATGTCAGGCTGACGGAGCACCAGACACTTGGAAAACTTCAGGAGCAAATCAGTGTTTTTTTTAAATATATATTTATACACATCTATATATATAAAACACAAGACTAAGACAAGCATGTGCGCAGACTGCCCCAACACTTCCCGGGACGACGACGACGGCGACACCATCATCATCTGTCCGGCGCTGCGCTCCGGGGAGACGGACCGGCGGTCCCGCCGCGTCCTCCTCCCGCCGCCGCCTCTGCCGCCTCCTCTGCCGCCACCTCTCCCTCCGCCTCTGGTGGCGGCAGACCACCGCTGCCTGGAGGCGCTCCGGCTGCGCGTCTGCCGCGCGGAGCGCAGGAGCGCGTCGCTGCAGCGCGACGCCCGCGCGGCGCGGCTGCGCTGGGCCCGCAGGGAGCAGCTCCTGGGGGCCAGGCTGGCCTCGCTGCGGGCCGAGGCGCAGCTCGCCGCGCTGGGCTACCAGCGGCGGCTGCGGCTCTGCATGCTGGACGTCGGCGGCCACGCGGATCCACAGGTGGTGGACTTCTGCACGGTGAGGAGGAGGGGGACCACTTGGGGCCTGCAGGTCCAGAATGATGCATGGGCAAAGTTGGAGTACATTTAAAAAAAAAAGTGTGTGTGTGTATATATATATATATATATATATATATATATATATATATATATATATATATATATATATATATATATATATATCCAGATATAGGGCCTGCTTGCAGCATGCATTATTTAACAGCAGGTCCAGATGCATGGGCAAAGTTGGAGTACATGTGTATATATATATATATATATATATATATATATATATATATATATATATATATATATATATATATATATATATATGTTATATGTCCAGATATAGGCTGTCAAATCTTGTATTATAATAGTAGCTAAGCACACCTTATAAATCATCTGAAATCTTGGTTCCATAATGTATGTATGGTGTTTATAGGATATTTAACATAGCCTACATATTAGGTTAGTTAGCTTTTCTGTTCTGTTAGTTGAGTGATGCCCAAAGTCTCCTCCAGGCGTCCTCCCTCCATCTCCAAGTAACCTTGTTGGCTTCCAGCCCACATCTCTCATTGTTCTGACTTCACGCATAATAGTAGCTAAGCAAACCTTATAAATAATCTGAAATCTTGGTTCCATCATGCATGTGGTGTTTATAGGGTATTTATTGTAGCCTAATTATTAGGTTAGGGTTATAGCTGTCGTTTTTTTCTGTTCTGTTAGTTGAGTGATGCCCCAAAGTCTCCTTCAGGCATCCTCCCTCCGTCTCCCCAAGTAAAGTTGTTGACTTCCACCCCGCATCTCTCATTGTCATGGCTCCACGCATCAGGGTGACCCCGGGACGGCCGGCGAGACGACCCCGCGCGCAGACGGGACGGAGGAACGAGAGGAAGCGCCCGAGGTAAGGCGAACACCACGCTGTGTGCATCCGGGGTCCACGCCGGCGCCAGCCACGTTTCAGGCCATCCCCGCTTTCCAAGTACCTCTCTCCGCCTCCCATCTCCCAAACCCAAAGTATCTCTTGTGGACGGAAGCAGTCGGTGCCTTTTCGATTTCTTTGGAAAGTACCCTACGTTGTAATTATTAGTATTAACATTCCTGGTGGCTATTATATTTTATTAACGTCCAAATACCTACCACACCACGCACACTGTTGTGAGTCATGGCTTGATTGCTGATATGGATTTGGAGGAGTTTTTTGTTTTCTAACACGGTCACGCTTCACAGGCACATCCCCTGCTGGAAGTCTTTGTGCAAATATTGGGTTTTGCATTGCGATTGTCAGTGTTTAATATGTTGTTGAATGAGGCGAAGGTCTGGCACACGGAAGTTCATGGGAAGTGATGGAAAGTGTCGGGTTGCTGTTTGGCCTCCGGCGTTTTGCTCTGTGTTTGCGTGTCCGGAATATGAATGACTGTCATCATTTTGTTTTCGTTGCAATTATGTCGTAACGAATAATTACGACGATTTGAATGATTACAAAAACCAACATCTTTAGAAGATACGCGAAGCACACACTGCTTTTTAGGTCATGAACGGCGTTAACGTGTCGACTACACCATTTTAATAAAGGTTTAGACCGGATCAGAACAGTCTCTTGTGTCCTGTTCATTCAGGGGTCCACTCACCGTCCTGCAAACCATCTGACTTCAAAGCACAAGGCGGGGTGGGGGAAGGCCAGCGACGCCTGTCAGAGCAGCCATCTTGGGTTTTTTGTGTGTTTTTGTCCATAGTTGAGGTGAGGGATGGACTCTGATCTGGTCTCTTGGTCTCAGGAGATCTGGTGTCAGTTTTTGGACATGTCCTCCATAGAGGTCTTGCGGGCGGGGTCCTCTCTTCGGGGGATAGCGGGGGGTCAGTGTCAGCGGATCATTTTTCACTTTCCACCGTGTTTGGCATCCCAAACTTAGTGTTGGGCTTATGGTGTTGGGCAGTGAGTGCAAACAAGAAACACAGCAATGTTGAACGTTGACACCTATTGCAAGTCATTTTAAAAATGGTACAAAGGACCGGCCAGATAGGTCTCCCTATAGACTGTATTCACATACAAGCTCTCGGCATTTTGTGAGAAAAATACCGTTGTGAAGGTAAGAACTGCTGGAAAGTAACACAAAGGCGATCAGTTGGCTGTTGGGGTTGAGGTGTTGTAAAGAAAATAGCTTGAAGTAATGGTAGGGACAACCGTTTTGTTGCACCCTCATCATGATGGATATTCAAAAGTAATGAATAGACTAAACATAAGTAAGGGCGCATTAAGGGTTTTATTTTTCAGTTCAAGTGAATCATTATGGAAAGATCTGCATTATGGATCTCCCTGTCAAGTCTAATAAGAAAGAAATAAAACCTCCTGTGGGAGTGTGCTATTATTATTTCTGACCAGCAGCAACGTGGTGTTTAGTTCAAACCGTGGGTGAGGTGAAATGGGCTTAATTACGCCAACGGTCGCATGAAGTACGTCTAATTTCCCGCTGCATGCTGGGAGTGGGATAGGTTCACTCGTGATTAATGAGGAAAGTGGTTTTGCTCACTGTTACCAAAACACGTCTATTTCCAGACCTCAGCTCTTAGCCTAAAAAAACCCCCAACACTAATGCCTTTTTAATAGTTCTCGCACTACTATTACCGGCTTTTGCTTCCCAAATAGATTTTACTACACCGTGGGGATCTTCACCAAACAAGGTTAAGTGGTTTTTCTTTGGACGTTAGTGGGAGTTGACTTTGTTTGGCGGAAAAGGGAGGTTGGCTTTGCATCGGTGTGAATGAAACGGTGTTTGCGCAGCTTATTGAGAGGCGTCTGAGGAGACGTTTTTGATTTACCGTGTTCTCCTTTAAGTGCTGGATAGAGATGTCTTATTGGTTGATTTAGTTTTATTAAGTTTTGACTTTTAAAGTGGCAACACCTCACTCAATTTCCATTTGGCTCACATCCTATGGTTGGCCGGTGGGTTTGAATGTTCTGGATACAATGGGCCTTATTCACCTGGCGGCCATCGTGGTTCACTGACATCTACTATATATGGGGATGATAAACATTGTGCAACACAAACCCTCAGATTTGAACCCATCGCTTTGGCATTTAGTTTTGTTCAGAACCAAGATGAAACCAAGATGGCCGCCAGGTGAATTAGGCCCACAGCGGTTCAAACGAGTGGCTACTGATCGTCCATCAGCACTCATCCCTGTGCAGACACACCCGGGTTGACTGACGTCTTTGTCGCTGCAATTACGTGTGCAAATCCCGAATCAATCAACTGCCATGTCAACGTTGAAAGTCTCGCCCAAGGACAAAGCGAAAGGTAAAGACAAATGTTTAATTTCTCTGCAGGGGTCCTTTCCATAATGTTGACAGACACATATTAATAATCTGAGCCTGTCAGCGGCAAAACAACACTTTTAAAGGATTGACGGGGCGCCCTATAGCTCTATAGTTTTATATTACTGCCCGCTTTGCTCGCTCAACACTGGAACAATTGCAGAAAATAATGGGAAAATAGAGGTTGAGAATTGCCTCGGTTATCCTTTAAACTTTAGAAGTACTTTAGAAGAGAGAGCGGGTTTGACGTGACGAACATTCAGGCCTTTGCACCTGTCTGAATGGAAACTCGGTGTGGCGCTGCCTCTCTAATGGATGGATGGAGGAGCAGGGAGAAAGGGCGGGGGGGGGGGTTGGGTATCGGTTTCATCAAAATTCAATGTTGTGTGACAGCGGAGATGTGGGGAAGCGCCGCCTGTTTTGTTTGGGCGCCATAACAAAACGCGACGGGGGGAGATTGGTGTGCGCCGCCGAGAGAAAAGGGAGATTTATGACCTCTGCTTTCATGTTTGCTGATTGGATTTTTTTTTTTTTTTTTTGTTTTCTCGTCTTGCGTTAGCGGATCAGAGGGAAGTCTGTACATGCAGGCGGTGATTACTGATGAACAACTGTCATATCCACTGTGTGCATGCGGAGACGCGTAAAGTATAAAGCAAACAGATATTTAATAATCCTCGACTTTGTCTGATGAGGATGTGCGATCGCATACTAATTCCAATATCCTGATATCCTTCCGGGAGTTTCGACGCGTCACGCCTTATTACCTTAGAGTTGAGGAACACAAATAAGTCCTTTTTAGTTGATTTCAAGATGGAAATTACTCCGTCTGGGGGTCCCAGTCCCAACATGTGTACAAGTCATGTTTCCTGAAAATAACCGCCTGGAGATATTTTGTCTAGCGTTTCCTTCTCTGCTCTGTTGGGTTCGTCAATTACCCAGAATACACAGCGGTAACATTTTGTCCTCCCAAGTTGTACAAAGGGACACACACATTTACCGTCATTATACAGTTGCCATGGGCCCATATCGCCAAGAACACATTTTACTTTTGGTTCATTTACGGGCCATTGTACCACTGAATAGAGACACCTTAACACAGCGATAAGCACAATAAACATAGTACACACACACACACACACACATTTGATGTCTAATTGACTCTCGACTTTACTCCCGACTTGTAATGCCTTAATGCTATAAGAGAATTCATTAGTTGCGAGGAATGTTCAATATGTTGCCGGTGCTGTTTTGGTTTGGCTCACCGCATGTTATTCCAAGGCAGTGGGGCTTGCGGCCGCGCATTAACTGACAGCTGTTGAGATTAGCGTTTGATTCCTGAGGTCTTAAAGTGGACCCTACCTGCACACAGCCGTGTGTGCGTGTGTGTGTGTGTGTGTGCGTGCGTGAAGGCCGCCCCCCGATTCACTTCTGTTGTTTTAGGCACGGAGGTGTGAAAATAAAAAAAAAATCGGTTCCACTAGACGGGAGGACCACCGAGTTCGTACAAAGGGAAGCATTCTGGGTAATTCTGGGTCCCTACCTGCTGAAAAGGCCCTTTCAGAAAGTGGATTTGAGGACTTGGCTCGCCCGGCCCCGTGTGAGGTTGGAAAGGAATTTACACAGCATGCACGGCTCTCGATAGGAACATAAATAAACCGGGGCTAATACATATGTCAATAATGACTTCCTGAAGTTTATTAAGTGACGTTTTTTCGCGCCTCGATGAAGAGGTTAATTCCCCGGCTGTAATCGTCCACGCAAAACACCTGCTTATCATTAAGCTGTGCAGCTGGCCGGTTCTCCAACTCCTTTTGTACGCGTGTGTGTCCAACTCCTTCAGCCGCGTGTGTGTCCAAATTGAGCATGCAAAAAAAAAAAAATATATATATATATATGAATAGAAATTAAATTAGAAATACGCGCACACACACACACACACACACACACACACACACACACACACACACACACAGTGGGGCTGGGCTTGATTTTTTTAATCCAATGCACCCAAGACTTCCTCTCGCATGGTCCTCCTGAGGACCAGCAGCAGGCCTCTCTCTCTCCTCTAGCCGGTGTCAAGTCCTCACAAGGCCGGATGACGACGTCTGCAATAGATGTGGCGGAGGAGGTGAACTCAAACGCCCCCCCCCCCCCCCCCCCCCCACGTAGGCACCGGTATAACCACGTCAGGTCCTTTTTTGAGTCCCTGGTGTTGTCCCTTGGTGAGTGACCTCACTCCAACAACAACCACGCTGTTGGAGTGATTACTCTCACATGTGACCACACACACACACACAGCTGACACACAGGAGTCGCCACTAGTCTTTGTTGTCTGTGGTGGCGTGCGAGGCAGTACCCCCGCCCCCCCCCCCCCCCCCCCCCCCCCCCCCCACCCCCCACAAACACACAGGCCCCCATGTAACCGAACACTCCCGACGGCGAGCTTCCCCCCCCCCCCCCCCCCCCCCGACCATGCCTTGATGAAGGCTAGATCCCCGCGGTCGGCCCTGGGCTTCCCACGGTCCCTCCGCCGCAGGAGGGACGGTTCGCCGGCGGTGACCCGGCTGCTTTTGAACTTAAATGTGTATCTGCTGATTTCCTCCGCGGGGCTCGATAAACATGTGGTTTAACCTACAGCTGCAACAAGTAGATTAGAGTGCAGGCGCTGAGTCAGCAGGAGCACGCACACACACACACACACACACACACACACACACACACACATCCCACACATACACACACACACACACAAGAAAGCTTGCGGCTCCATCTGTGCTGTCAGTGCCGCCTGCTGTAGAAGTACACTGAGGTTAAGATGTGGTGAGGGCAGCCTGTGATGATGATGATGTGTGTTTATGCCGCTGTGCCATGATATTGTCCTACTTAGAGACACACCCACACCCACACACACACACACAGCCAGAGCGTGTGACTGCAGAACTAAACTCCTTTCTGTTGAATTAATCCCTTGTGTTCACAAACGCTGAATCATGTGAGCTTGAAAGATTCATCAAGGCCCTTTTTTTCCCCTCATAAAGCTGAGCATCGTCACGTTCGTTTGCATTTTTTTCTAAAGACCGAACAACTCATCCCACTCCCTACAACCATTAAAAAAAACAACAACAACCTGCGAACCTGTCCCTCCGCGGTCGCCTGAGCGTACACGGCATGTTCGACTTCGGTTCTGAGACCGCTGTGCGCTGCCAGCAGATGGGAGGATTAGGTGCTGAGTGATGCGGGGCCAGAGGCTGCTGGTCCGGCCCACACCAGTAGACCTGCTTCCTGTAGAGTGAGGGGACACAGAGGGTCATTAGGTGGGAGGGGGGGGGGTGGGGGGGGGGGGGGGGGGGGGAGATCAGCATGTATCGTATGCAAGGTGTGGCTAGTTAGATGTGATTAACAAACACCTGTCTGTATAGTCGCCTGCCAAGCGAAGGAATAGAACATTTGCTGACTGGTGACATTTGTCTTTTTCATCTGGAAGACATGCTTGTTGGGAATGCTGCTAAAAATATACAGACATTAGGATGACGTATGTGTGCCAATGCACAGAAATACAGGGCAAGGGGTTTGATTCCCCCATTACCCACGATAAAAAATGTATGCACAAATGGCAGTACTTTATCGGTCCTCAACTGGGAAACGTAAGTGCTTACGGTTTGCATTCCAGTATGGAGACCTGTTCACACACTCCCTGTCCAACGGCGCGGCGTGAAGAAGGCTCTTCTCGATGCGCGGAGCGAGGGCCTTGTGTGGAGAAAGCCCTCCCCTTATACCCGCACGAGGGAAACTTACCTTTCCTTCAAGCGGCAAAACACGCTCTTCTCTTTCCCACGTGGAACATGGGGGTGCGTTCGCCTTCAGTAACGGCGAACGGCGGAGGCGATTGGCCCGTCTGGGTTTTGTGACGTGTGCGGTAATGGCCGGTGACAGGCTAAGTGCCTGTTGTTGACTGCCTGATTCCCTTCCCTCCTCTCTCTCTCCTGTTGGGTGTGTTGGGTGTCCTCTGACGGATGTGTTTTTAATTAAGCTAATGAGCTTCCAGAGGAATGGGAATGGGAATATTCATTTTCTAATTGCCGCTGGGTTACGGATACGAGTGTTTGGATCGTGATGCTTTTATAACACCAGATGCGGAAATCAATTATGTTTTATGGCGTTAAAGGACTTCTACATTACTTTTTTTGGTAATCATAGGATTGCACATTTGGAATCATAAACTCTGGATACTGGTTTATGCAGTATTAGTTTTAAGTCTATAAACTCAAATGTACCGTAAACCATTGCTGCCATTGTGTGTGTGTGTGCGCGTGCATGCATGCGTGTGTGTGTGTGTGTGTGTGTGTGTGTGTGTGTGGTAGTGTGTGTGTGCATGTGTGCGTGCGTGCGTGTGTGTGTGTGTGTGTGCGCGCGCGTGCGCACCCGGTAATGCTCATATACGTCAGTGTTGTCTGCCTCATTTCCCCCTAACTGGTCATTATGCAAGGTAGCTGATTGTGTGGGTGTGTACGTGTGTGCGTGTGTGGGTGTGGGTGTGTCTCTCCCTCGCTTTTGGACCACAGCTGTTGCGGAGTATCATGCAAATCTCCAATCTCCGTTAGACCTCAGGAGCTTTTAACGGATGGAAAAATAAAGAGGGCAATCACACACACGGCGGAGGTGTGATTGCAGAGGTGATCCAGCAGGTGGCAGAAAACACACACTATGCAGTCTCCAGTTCCCAGGACGCCTGTAACACCGTGGAGCCAGTGTGGTTATTGATTATTTAAGATATTTAGCTAATGAATGACAGTCACACATTTTATTTATAATGTCGTTCATCATTCGTTTCCCCCCACGGTCGTACTCAGCTTGTCCTTACATGATTGGATTTAGGAAAAAAACTTCACCGAGAGATATCATTATTCATAACCATATTCTGTTTTCATGTTCCCATGTAAGCCCACCACTTCTGTGTCTACATTCACACCAACCTACTTTTCGCTCTTTGAATTTCTGTGAAAATCCTCAAAATGGTGTTATACAAATATAATAACATCAAATATCCCCCTGGGCTCTGCATTAGCAGCACAGTACATCTTCAAATAGCAGAGCGCCGGCCTTAGGCTCGTACATCGCGATGTCACATCGCAATGACCGCCGCCATTTTGGGAGCATAGGAGCTTTGTGATGTTAGTTATTATGGTGGTGGTAGTGATGCTTTTTGGTCATTTTCTATTTAATGAATTGTGAAATTATCATTGTCATTATGGGAAGACATTGTTGTGTTAGAAACTGCCACAGTGTTTATCATACGTGTATAAGACGTGGCAAAACAAAGTTTTCATTAACCGAGGTTACAGTGTAATTGTTCATGTTATGTTCATCTTACAGTACACCAACTCTCTTGAGTCATCTCGATATGGCGTAGTATCGCCAGCAAAAAAATCCCATGATGCATTCTCTCTCTCTCTCTCTCCTCCCCCCCCCTCCCTCCCTCCCTCCGTGAATTCCTCTCCTCGCATTTTTACAGTCTGCACAGGACTCCCATCGTACGCCGGCTCCATCTCTCCCCCACTTCAAAGCGTGTTGTTGGCAATGCAGCACACTGTTGTACCTCATCTCTCTCCTCTCATCCCCCCCCCCCCCCCCCCCCCCCCACACACTGTATGGATCATCTAAAAGCCATTCTCACTCCATCTCTTCTTGCATGTACGTGTTTGTTGGCAGGTATCATTGATCTTATAGCGATCCCCATCACACAGCCATGGTATACAGACTTATAGAAATAACAGAAAGTAGCCGGGAGTTGATCCGGTGCGCCCGGGATCTGCGCTAACGACTCCCCGTTAAGGACGGTTCCCGCGGGAACGCCGCGGATCTACACAACAAACAAGTAATGGCGTCTATATATAGTTGAAGACAAAAACAACATGATCTTACTCGGCGTCCCTCCTACTCCACACACCATCCTTTTCACGATTTCTCTCTGCCAAACACACTCCAACACACACACACACACACACACACACACACACACACACACACACACACACACACACACACACACACACACACACACACACACACAATTAGGAAGTGTTTCAGTTGTTTTAGCTCCCACTGCCACCACAGGCCAGGTTGATCTATAGGAAGACAGGAAACAACAAACTAAACCTCAAAGACAAGCCGAGTTGTTGATCCCTCCATTTAGCCAGCCTGCAGCAGCTGTTGATTAACTTTCAATAGACTCACTCTCCTGAGTGACTAGTCACCCCTCTCCCTCCACCCCCCACCCCCCCCCCCCCCACACACACACACACACACACCGCACCTCCCCTCCCCTCCCCCCCTCTCTCTCTCTCTCTGTATCTCTCTCTCTGGTCTCCCAATGAACACCAGAGATTATTTGGCCGTGATTGTCTTTCCTCATCATGGCAAATGACCACTGAGGACTGATGCACCGCCAGATCAATACGCACACGCACGCGGCCGCACGCTCGCGCACGCGCACGACCACACGCTACGCGCACTTCACTGATGAGGGGGCGATTTGGGGTGTGTAGTTTAGTGCTGGTGTGGTTGTGTGTTTCTGCATGTGTGTGTGTGCATGTGTGTGTTCGAGTGGGTGAGGGATAGAGAGACAGGAAAGGAAGAGAGAGCCAGAAAGAGAGGGCACAGGAAAGGTCAGTGGCGGTTTTGTGCATTTGACAAGATCAACATTAAAACATAACATTGTACATTGTACATCTAGCGTTAAAAAAACCTGCCGGGCGCCACCGCTTCCAAACAAAGGGAGCAGATAGATCCCTGTTGCCATTCGCCCTTATTTTACTAATTATTATTGCCTCTGTAATTGGCCGGGGCCGATTCCAGTGAGTCGAGGTGCTTTCGATTTTTTTTCGGGCCGCCGTTATTTGTTGTTCACTCGATAGCGTTGTGCGGCGCGGCTCCGGTGATTCATGCACTCGTGGCGATAAGGATGTCAGTCAAGAAAGGATGACTTTATTGGACACTCTCATCACGCCACGCGGTTTTATTGAAGAACTATGCGATATGCTATCGCCTCCTGCCCGCGGCGAGGGTTGGCGTTCGCGCAGAAGAAAGCAGCCCCTTGATTTATTTGTTTGGTTACCGAGCTTGTGGAAATGTTTTATTCCTCCTTCTTTTCTTCCTCAACCCCCCCCCCCACCCCCCACTGTTTTGACCATCTTCCTTTTTTTCGGCAGCAGCTTTACCGCTTTTAAGTATCTCTCCGCCTCGGCTTTAGATGTGTGTGTATGCGCTTGTACTTGTTGAGGCGATAAATCGGATCTGCGTTTGGTGCACTCTGCGTAAATGGATCCCCCAGGTTGGGCTCAGGGACCTCATGATGTGGGTGATCTTATGAATAATACAGGCGGCCCGCCCCGGCCTCCTCCTCCTCCTCCTCCTCCTTCATGCCAGCGCCGAAGGTACTAAAGCAAGGCTTCTGTTGGGACGTGTGGGGCCCCCCCAACCAGAAGAGAGCCAGACAAGCCTGCTGGTGGTACATTAGCGGGCGCGGAGCGGCTGGTGATAAATCAGACGCTTGGCACTGCCGCGCTCCCTCCTGGGAGGGCCTCCAGGAACCGTGCCATGATGTCCCCTTCCAGGAGACATTCAGCAACCAAACCATCCCGTCCTCTACTGTCCCACCACCAATCCCCCCCCCCCCCGAACCCCCTGCAGTAACGCGGGTCTTCAGGGGCCGAATTGAAATAGTCAACAAATGGTTCAGATAAATAAGTGGTCTGCGTTTCACCCCAGCTCTCTGCAGCAGTTGCCGGGTGTAAACCGCAAACTGCAATATTTAGACTGGGTGGAGATGGCTGGGCAGCTGGCGTATTTGGCGCTACTATAAGGGGCGGGTGGGTGGGCTTGGCCGGCGTTTCGGTGGACTCGATGCAGAGGGTCCGCAGGGTTAGCTAGCGTGTTGTGTGTGTGTGTGTGTGCGCGTTGCAGTGTGTGAGTGGCAGTTGTATCACCCGGCGGTGATTGATGCACTCTCGGCGAAAGCCTTTGCGGGATGTGGATCCGGGCCCACATCTGACCATCCTCATTCACACGTGCGCAGCAGAGGTGGGGCTGGCGCTGGGGCCGGGGGTGACAATAGAGTAGGGGGGGGGACTCACTCCTGTCATTACACTGATGGATGGCGGCTGTCTGGGCCACTCTGGGGCTATTATTCATACATTTTCATACCTTGGACCAATGGATAGATGGTACTGTAGGGGAGGGAGAGAGGGAGGGAGGGGGCACAGATACCCCCTCGCTTTCCAAAGGTCTGGCAGTGAAGCATCTTGGGAGTTTGAGTGAGGTAACCTCCTTTTAACCTGTATATGGTTGTGGTCTGAAAGTAGCCCAATACCAGCGGTGTATTCTGCCTTCATGGGTCTAAACATTGACGGCGATGTACGAGAAATATATTTGTAACTGCGAAACAGCAGGTACAAAGTGCTTCACAGTGGGAATTAAAATTCGTAATGACACACAGCATGATAACAAATACAATTTATAAAAACGGACACGCAACAATCGAAGCAATACAACAAACAAAGCAAGATTAAAAGACAAATATTCTATTTATAAAATAGAAACAGACACTCAACAATGCAAGTGAGTTTTTAAAGATGCATTATCTACGGTGGCTATTAAAGGCCAAAGCTAATGCTTGACGATGTTTCCCGGCAGGATTAGCGCGTGCTTCTCATTTTTGATGTTCAAACTTCTGACTCCTGTAAGACGAGAGCTTTTCTTCCCATACCAGCCAACGACGTGCTGCGCTGAATCCAAATGAAGTGTCCGAAAGCCTGTCTAGTGTGATATTTATCCTTTTTTATTCTCTTCATGTCACTGGGAATGTTCTCTGAACCGTCTGGATTTAAAGCTGGGGTCATAAGCCATCTCTAGCGCTGAAGTTCATGTATTGTTTTGCATGTCTCCAATAGCCGACCGTAGGGCACAAAACCATATATGCCATATATACCTGTATGTTAAGGGGTGTTGTTTTTCCCCCCCGTGACATTGGAGTCGGACTCTGTGTTTAGAGGGACAGTCGTGTAAACACAGAGTTTAAGGTTTAATGCCGAGAGACCGAGAGCCTATCCATCCACCTGATCCACCTGACCGATTCTGGAGACCAGGAGAGCAGGGAGTACGGTGTAAAGTGTTGGCCCTGTTCTCGACGTCCGTGCCTTCATCCCTGCTACGTTGTCAGCTTGTGAAATCTTTATTTGTCATTATTTGAATCACATTTTACACCACCATGAACCGTTTACGCTTCCCTTAATTTTACTGTCGAGTCAAGTCAAGAGTCTTTTTATTACATGGCTCATACAATAACTAAACAGTAAAAATCTTGGGTCTTGGCTCCTTGAAATTGCAGCAACATCAATAACAAAAAAATAACAAAAGAGAATTAGATAACAATAAAAAAGAATAATAAGAAGTCTTTGTAAGTCTATCTACTTTTTCATAATCTCCTTCTGCTACTGCCCTTTATGTTTTAGCATTCACAGAATCACCTTTCCATAGGATCCAGAGTTTTGGCCACTGTGCAGCCTGAACAGCATGGGGTCCTCAGCACCTCATCCATGATGTCCTGTGTAGGCTGATATCCAGGGCCCCAAGCGGGGGGGAGGCCCCAAGGTCACCTGTATGTGTATAGGAGTACTGGGGGCAGGGGGGGGGGGGGGGGGCAGGATGTTCCTGTGACACCAGGAAGTCAGAGCCTCCATACCGCTGACACTTGAGAGCCGCGAGAGAAGTGTGTGTAGGTAGGTGTGTGTGTGTATGTGTGTGTGTGTGTGTGTGTGTGTGTTTAGGTGTGCATTTAGCGTGCAAGTGTAATACAATAACCCAACGGAAGAGGTTCAAAGCAGCCCCCCCTGTGCCCCCCAAAACAGCTGCCCAGTGTCTTCTCCAGATCTTCACACCACCTATCTCCGCATGGCACCATCAGCCTGCCATTGAGTCTGTCAGAGCTGTGTGTGTGCACCCTCCCCCCACTCCCCCCCCCCCCCCCCACACACACACACACACACACATAGCCTCTCTCTCCCGGCTCACACACGCCTGCATGCGCGGTATCCCGCTGCGCCGGCAACCGCCGCATACCGTCACATGCTCGGCTGTCATGAGCACAAAGCCACACTCCCCCCCCCCCCCCCCCCCACACAGGCTCCTGTATCCTCCATGCAGGTGTACCTTGATTAATAATGTAGCAGGGTGCCGTGTAGACGGAAGCTACTGTATCTGAGGAGGCAGCTTACCTGCTTCCTTCCTCTTTAGATTAAACAGTCTCTTGTTCCTGTCGTTGTTGTCGTTGTTGTTGTTGTCGTCGTCGTGGCTGTTGCTGCCGCTGCTTTCTGTCTGGGACACCTCCGGATCCATGTATGCTGTGTGGAGGTTCACCGGGTGAAGCGTATTTTCCTCGGCAACTCCTTGGGAAGTCAGGTGTTAAACTTTACAGACAACTGCAGGTCAACCTGGCCGGCCTCCCACACCTACCACACGCAATTACACCCTCGCTGCTTTTAGGTCAAAGGGCATCTGGTACATGGATGGGTAGATGGACAGATGAATATAGATGGAAGGGTGGAAGGATGGATGGGCGGATAATATAGATGGGTTGGTAGATGGACGAATGGATGGACGAATGAAGGGATGTATGGATGAATTGACACATGGATGTATGCATGGATGGGTGGGTAGAGGGATGTGTGACAGGGTTGATGCCACGGGGTTCCGAGGTAGGGAATCACACCAGTCAGTCTCCGTTAGAACAGGTTTTAATTGCATATACAATTGTCTTGCACACTGGCGTCGCCGCGGGCCCAGCTCTGGCTCCGGTCGCCGACCCGTGTGCTCGGGTCTCAAATCTCCCGGGTCCAGCACGCTACTGTGTTTATAAAGGGAGAGAGTGATTAGCCCAATGGAACCCAGGTGTGCCAATCACTCTCACCTGGCGCGGCTCTCCCGAGCCCTCTCCACAGCTCCCCCTTGCGGCTGATGCACCACGCCCCCCCCCACAGGATGGATGGAAGGAAGAATGAGAGGATGGATAAATGTAGATTGGTGGCTTGACGGACGGACGGATGGATTCTGGTGCTAACCTAACAGCGGCCCTGCCTGCACACATATCTGTCACACACAGTGGCTTGTCATATGCATTCCACTATTTCATGTTTACAAGGATATAAACCGGCAGCAGAGGCGTAATGAGGATCACTATAAACGCTTCGCTCCGGTGCTGAGATAGCAAACATTTGGAAGGGAATCAGCGCAATATTTGCATATCTGGTTGTGCCATATCGCCGGAGTGTAATGAGGATGCTCTTATCGTGACAGTGGGTGCACTAAGAGCCATTAGCAGGACCAGTCTTTTATGACGTGCTGTATTATGGATGTACTGTGCAATGCAGTTTCATCGGAGGCCATAAACATCGCCCCCAGTCAGCAAACTCTGCTCATTAAGACACATTTAAATGTAATTATTTATTGATGCCACTTATGACCTATTGTCCTGGCTGCACTAGCCAGCCGATTTGTTTTATATTGTTTTGTTTTTTTTTTATATGGAGAGGCTTGGTTAGTGAGATTGCCCCCCAGGTTAACAGCCTCCTAAACGGCCGCAGAGACAATGGGCAGCCGCTTCCATTAATACAGGAAAGAGAGATGGAGGGGGGGAGAGATATATATATAGATAGAGAGAGGGGTGGGAGAGAGAAAGAGAGAGAGAGAGGATATGGTTATCCAAAAAAAAAAAGTTTGAAAGTTATCTTTGCTAGCTCGTTCCATGACAGCTTGAGTTGAGTAATGTATGTGAAAAATCTGTTGCTTTGAGTTTAAAGTAAAACTACGGACTAAAACATCGTTAATATGTCTATTGGGGATGTACAACGCACCCCAGGTCCTATTTTAACGTTTTGTGTAGTATTCAACTTTGCCCGTGGCTAAACTCGATTTCTGTAGCCGCTACTATCTCACGGAGACATTGCTGCAGTAGCTACAGTGGGGTTTAATAGTAGAGTATGTCTTCAAATCGCTGAAGTGTCAACCATAGGTAACAGATATCACTCCCATATGACAACAACTCAGAGGTTGTGTCTCAGAATCACTGTAAATTAAAAAAATGTAATGTTCCCATGGAGAGACATTTAGTAAGGGGACACATACATTTTTTTCCAGGCCAGCAGCCTTGTGAATCCAGAATGCACCGCAGCTGTACAAAGCTTTAGCTTTGTACAGCAAAGCAAAGCTTTAGCTTTGTACAGCTGCTGATTCACTGGTAACCCGGCCGATTTGGTCCGTTCTGGCCGGTGCTTCTAGGTCGACATGCGGTCCCGGACCGTCGGGTAGCGATTCATTTGATATCCCTTTTTTGCTTTGAGCATAAACTTGCTAGCCTCAGAGATAGCTGCATACCGAAATGTTCACCAAAGTATTGGCTACAACTCTGTGAAAGGTTTCTTTTTTCCAGCTTGGGAATTTGAGTTTTTCCCCCAAAAGCGAGGAGTACAGGTTTGAAATCCAGCTCAGAAAAACTGCCGTTGAGTGTTCTAGATGCACCACTGGCTCAGCTAAAGTTAGCGTTGCCAGGCTAGGTCTCCAAGACGAGTCACTAACTCTAAAATCCCGCTGCCGTTTGAATCATGTATTAGTTCATTATTATTATTCATTTAATAAATGTAAACTTTACAGAATGCTGCCTCCTGATGTTGAGAGGCGGTAGTGAAAGTCACTCTGGGAATGTAGGAATATGGCAGACTGGAGCCGATCCCGGGAAGCCTGACACGACAGCCAGTGAAAAATAAACCCTGGAATGAATCGATGTTGGACGTTTAATCACAATATCAAAGTGTTTTAGCCTGTATTATTCCTTTAATTGACATGCGATAAACGAGAAACAAACTGCAGTGACAGTAGACACGGGCAACCGTGTCTGAAAGTACTTACATTAACGGCTGAGGACAAACACCAAACAACCTCTCTCGCCGTTTTGCTACTCATTAGTTCAGGTTTATAAAAGTTTTTGTCCGGTCTGTTTTGGGAAATCAACACACATTTGTCTAGAGGAACCGTGTTGGCAATTACTAAACGACCTGATGGAGTAAGTAATGTTTTATGGGGCGTTTTACGACATTCCTGATGGGCGTACCAATGAAACTTTAACGTTTGACATTTGCTATAGCCGGGATGATAAAGCTGTTGAACCGACACATTTTATGAAAGACATTTTTGCTCACTTAAGGTTTTATTAGGCCATACAGAGCCAAAGACTGATCTCACGTAGCCAGCAAGGGTCGTGAACTGGAACTGAGTAAGTCATTAAGAATTCAAGAGCTGTTGAGGGGTAAAGAATTAAAGTAAAGTACGAACATTTTGTGTTCACGTATATCATCCCAAGACATGGCCTTGAGACTGCGTCAGATATGAGATATGCATCCAGTTACGTACATACACAGTGTGTGTGTGTGTGTGTGTGTGTGTGTGTGTGTGTGTGTGTGTGTGTGTGCACGTGTGTGCGTGCGCATGTGTACATATTCATATGCAATCCTCTGTGTATAGGGGATAGAGTACTGCATCCAAGTTATGCAGTGCAGAGTATTTCATGCTCAATAATAAATAAACAATAGTGAAATCTAACCTCCTAGGGGTGGTGCTTAGGCTCAGAGGAGCGTGTCTTTTAAGTACAAGGAGAACATGGATATTGGGATCTCAACCCCCACCCCCAACTGTGGCAGTATTTACAGTGTGGAAGACCTCCCTCTTGGTTTGTGCGGCTGCTTAATTTAAATCCCAGCGGTGGGAATTAGTCGTGCCATGAAGCGTGGGTGTGGATCCTGCACCGGCTTGATACCGGCGTGACCGGAGGTGCTTGAGGCTGGAGAGAGGTCTAAAGGACTGCAGGTGAGATAAGGAAGCTAGTCTCTTACCCCGCGATACCCAACACCTTTCCCCCCCCTCCACATTTGGCCAGGCTTCAATTCCTGCCTAACAGCTTGTGTTTCCCAGAAGTAAGACCACACACAACGTTATCGCCGGCAAATGGAGCAGAAGTAATCAAAAACACAACGGGGTAGGGGGGGGGGAGCGCATGGCGTCAACACCTATGATATCGGTGGCAAATATGGAATGTGTTCAGCGCAATGTGCATGTTTCTGATAAGAGAGAGAGGCGAAAAAAAAGCATTTCTGCTCGATCTCTAGTCTCAAGTGAAATCCAGTCGGACCTCAAGAGCCCTTTGCCCACAAATCCATGTACATTCTTCTAGCTCTTATCTTTGGGGCGTTTGATTGTCAACAGCAGCAATAAGAACCGTTTTTCCTCTCTTTCTCTCTCTGCCCTGCCCCGCCCCCCCCCCCCCCCTCTGTCAAGACCAAGGTTAAATAAGCAATCAAATCCATCAAAATCCATCGTTTATATGCAGAGAAAAAAAAACAACAACCAGAAAAGACCTCCCCACTCTGTCAAAGCTGTCATTTCTCGCCACGGTTCCTCACAATGCTCGATCTATAACCCATACGTAACGCCAAACCATTTCATATCGCCACGCTCTAGAAGAATGAATGGGTTTTGGGAGAGGGGAGGATGAGGGGAGGGAGATGGGGGGGGTGGGTGGGGGGGGATCAAAAAAGGTCTGGCTGATTATGGCGGGATCCAGGAGGATTGGCCTGCCTCAGCAGATAAAGGGTGGGTGGGTGGGCGCGCAGGGTGTAGAGGACAGGCTGCATCCATCAGACCCAGAGGTGGCACGTCAGCAGCTCTCACCCAGTGCCGAAGGCTGACGGATGGACTGTAGCCACCGCTGACATGAAGACGTCAGCCCTCCCTCCCCCCCCCCCACCATTGCCAACACACCTACCCTCCTTCGGCTCCTCCAAACATTAGGGGGCTGCCAGGGGAGGAGGGGTTGGTATGGATGTAACAGGAATGGACAGGAGGCGGGCGTTAACGCTGACCTTAACGTGCCAATAAAGTCGTTTTTAAAATGATCTTTGTGCGCTGCTGCTGCGTTGACGGACAAGGACGATGGAGGTTTTTGGCGCTTTAGAGTCAATTACCAAAGGTTGTAGTGGCAGCTTTTTAATCAATCAAAATAGGTGACCCTCCTCAGGCAAGAAGATAGTGCACCAAAAGTCTTCTATCCATCTTCTATACATACAATTAACATTTCCCTACTAAAAGTGAATGTTGAATCCCATACCTTCCTTTTTTGTCATCGCTGCCATTGTGTTGCCTTTTGAATTTGTGTAAAATCAAAATAATGGAAAATAATGCATACGCAACGCTATTGGTCTTTTTAATTGGACCACCGGCGATGGCGCATGCCCATTGACCATCTGTAAACCGAGTGGATCATTAGCTCTCCCTGCCAGGGTCGCTCCTCGTAAGTCTGAATAGAGAAGTAGCTTGTGAATACGACTCACGCGGGACGCTCTTAATGCATGCCTCTAATTGTGACGGATATGTTTTTAATGACCAACATGGGCTGAGGTGGGGTATCATGTAATAATATCGTGATATAATGGGGAGAGAGAGAGAGAGTGGGAGAGAGAGAGGGGGAATGCTGCTTTAATAGGGATGATGTGGTCGAAGGTTGCTGTTCAAACTCATATTTGTATTTCCCGTGATATCTGTCCAAGTCTGTGACCATTCTTTCTTTTGGTCTCTCTTGGTCTCTCTCTCTCTCTGCCTGCTACTTAATGGGGAATGGAGGTAATTGTGAGTCTAATAGAGGCTTGCTCTGCTGCTAGTTAGCCTGACAGCGGTGGCTGGCTGCTCATTTATAGAGCCCGAGAAGGGCAAGGGTGTTCATATTGGAAAGTGAGAGAGAGGGAGAGGAGAGAGAGGGAGAGGGAGAGAGAGAGAGAGAGCACATGTGACACGGAGAGCTCATTTGGCTGTATATTTCTTGGCAGGTCTCCAGCTCCTGATTTTATTGACAGCGCGGGAGCCGGGGCTCTTTTTTCTTTTTTTTTTACGGCGTATTTAGTGGCACCCGTGCAACTCCATTAGAGGATTAAGAGATAAACTTTAATTAATCCTCTTTGGGACTTGATGAGTTCCAGTATTGTTGTTGATACTATCCGTGAAATCCCCAGTCGCGGGCAATCTGCCATCGGAAACTCCCCCCATTGACGTGGTCAATGTCTAAATGACGGAAAATAATAACCAGCAAGAATAGGTTTGCTTGTTGTTTTTTTTTGTAGGTTATGCCATTACAGCGCCCCGTATGGCGTTGCACAAACTCGGGGGGGGGGTGCGCGTCGGGTGCCCTGACCGATCGGTCCGGGGGGGGGCATGCATGGTGTCACTGGGCCTCATGTACCAACAAGAGCTACGGCGGTCCGTCGGCCGCAGATCATTATGATACCACCGCCGGGGAGAACGGCCCCTCGGTGAATCATCCATCTCTGGATCGGAGGGCTCCGTAACGCCGAAGCCTTTGTTTGCCCTTAGTAGCGCCGCGCAGGGAAGCCATTCCTTCTTCCCGATGTCCTCTGTAATCAGGCGAAGTGGAGTGATTACGTCTCGTGCGATTTCTCAAGCTCAGCCTCATTTTTTCGGAGTAACGTTTTTTTTTTTCTTTCTTGCGGCCCTACTTGCTTCGTGATTGCTGCGATTTCCAAATGCGCCAAAACCGTTCGTGAAACTAAAATAAGGTCCGCGTGGCGCTCCTTACCCGCGGCGCGCTCGCCGCACGTCGTTATTTTCCGAAGCCGTCGGATCGGGCTTCACCTTCACCGAACAGAACCGCCGCTCAATTAGCTCTGATGGCAGCCAGACGCACTCCACTGATACTGTGTTGAATTATACCGCCCTTCCTTCCACTCTTTCTTTCTTTCCTCCCTCCTTCCTTCATTTCCTGCTCACTGACCGCCATAATGACAGACAAAAGGGATAGGTGTTTTCTTTTTTTTTTTAGAGACGGGATAGTGTAACTACTTTGAAGACCTTGGAGAAATAACTTGTGTCTGCCATGAAAGTGCCATTGCTTTGTCCTTTATGTTTATGGATGGGAGGCCATCTTGTAAAGGTGTGTCAAAACCCCAACTGTCACTCAAAGTTATTAGAGAATAACAAGCCTTTCGTCCTCTGTGAAGGTAAAGGTGACGAGGACCGTTATTTAGTTTCCTCTGCTCGGGAAGCAATCCTGAAAGTTTTTCTTCAAACGGCAGGAAGTGTTTGACGTTTTGAGGAAATGACTTCTTTGATGTGCTCTTTCAAACACACTTGCTATGTGTAATGTATAAGTCCTCAAGTATTCAATGTAAAGGCTAAAGTAGTGCGGCTGTGTATTGGGTCTATACCCATTTCAGGGCACAATGAAACCATAAAAGCTATTTTCAAATTGCATTCCAGTGGTAAATTGCTTGTCCTAAATTAATATTGAAGTGGTTTACATCATATGGAAATATCCCTTTGGTGGGAAATTGGCCACTTCTGAATTCAATATACATTTTACGAATTTGTAACATGTCGACAGACCACATCAAGACTCAGAGGGTTTACTAATGTGAAAAAAATAGTTTCTGCTATCTAAATAGATTTTGACAAACAATGCCAATAACCAGGAATAATTCATTTTAAAAAAGCAATCCTTCTCATGTGAGATAGCAACCACCAAACCCCTCAGTCCATCTGCTTGATCTTCATTTAATTTCTGACCCTCATTTTCATGAGTGGGTGGGCAGGCTTTGAGGGCTCAGGGTGGGGGCCGGGGGGCGGGGGGGGCGAGGTGGTGGTGGTGGTGGGGATCATTAGATTGGTATCAGACTGCTGTTTGGCCATGGGGTTGCCACGGATGAGGCCTGCAGGTCTGCGGGGATGCGAGGCCGAGGTTGGAGCGTGTGAGTGCAGGGTGGGTGGCGTGGGTGGATGGATGATGAAATGGTCAGAAGAAGATATGGAATTGATCGCTTTTGTTGATTGCATTGGCTGGTGGAGGAATCACACAGACATTGCATTAACCGGCCGATGATGAAAAGCTGTCTGGTAGCAAATGCCAATAATGTGTTTTTCATTCCCTGCTCTAAACTTGCTATACTTATGGGCAAGTTTATAGGTAGTGCCGAGAAAAGTTGAACACTCTGGGTATATTAACTATTGTTGCAGCAGTAAATTAAACTGGTTAGAAAAACTTATGGCACCATACATTGAAGTGCCTTATAGCCAGTGTTGGGCAAGTTACTTCAAATATGTAATTCATTACTTATTACTTATTACTGTCATTTCAAAGTAATTCGTTACATTACAATATTACTGTCTTTGAATTGTAAGGCATTACACTACTTTTGCATTACTTTTACATTACTTTCATCAAAATAACTGGAAATATGGATTTGGCGTTCTCAATAGATCTTATTGCGTTCAATGCAGCTCATTAAGACATCCAGTAGGAGGTGATGTGGTGCAGCAGCGGAGTTGGACTCTACATTCGGGAGTCCCGAATGTAGAGTCCAACTCCGCTGCTGCAGTCATCTTGTCCTCGATCGATAGTTCTCTAGTAGAAGTCTAACAGGAAGTAAACATTTGTGCGGATTTTTTTCTCCTCTGCTAATCTCGCGGTGTTTGTATAAAAACAACACACCACTTAATTTCAGGTTTAAAATGCATTGTAACGTGCGTTACTGAGATTTGTACTGAGTAAAATATTACCAATTATATTTTTGTAATGCCTTACATTACCACGTTACAGCAAAAAGTAATGCGTTACAGTAATGCATTACTTTTGTAACTCGTTACTCCCAACACTGCTTATAGCCAGTGCGTGATCATGTTTTTAAAATATATAATGATGCAATAAGGACTAATTACGTTGCAAAAAATTACCACAGAAATAGCCCACTTTCTGACGTGACTTTAAAAGAGAGAATCAGGGTCGTCTTTGTTCATCAATTCTTCTCGTCCTCAATTCTCCTTTTCAAATTACGCTTTTCTCGCTGTTTTCCTCCTCACCCTATCCAACATCTGTCTCCCCTTGTTTACTCGTGGTCCATCTCTCTCTGATTGGCTCTCCTCCCACTGATGATGGTGTTGATTGGTTGGGGTCATTAGGGCTGCTGCCACTAACCCCATCCTCCCCACCCTAAACCACCACCCCAGCCACCGCGTAGTTTGCAATTAGACAGACTGGGAGAGTCTCCCTGTGTCTTTTGTCGCCAATAGCTATCCTCTCTCTTTCCATCTCTGCCTCTGTCTCTCTTTTTGTCTCTCTCTCTGTCTCACTCTCTCTCACTCTCTCTCTCAAATCTATTACATTCTCTGTCTGCCATTCTCTGGCTATCTCTCCCTCCCTCTGTCTGTCTGTCGGTGTCTCTGCCATTTTCACTCTGTCTCTCTGCATGTCTTGTCTCTTTCTCTCGGTGCCGGTGGATCACACTGCAGCAGGAGAAAAAAAAGTTGATTTGCAGTTAAGCCGAGAGTAGTGACACCAGCGCAAAGCTGTCAGAAAGTGGGGGAAAATGAGAGAGCCGGAAAAAAGTGGGGAAAAAAAAACTAAACGGTAAAAATGTGTCTTCAAATCTGTGAAAGGAAAAGCATCAAATGAAACGGGGAGAAGAATACAGCCTCTCAACAGATCAACAAATCTGAAAATATGTTTTCATCGATGGCCCCACCTCACCAATCTTCTGGGAGACGACCCGGCAAACGAGCGCCGCGAAAAACACATTAGCTGTTGCAACTCATCAAGCGCTGATTTGTAATTAAGTGGTCTCACGCCGACTTATAATCACAGAGTACAATCACAGGATAACATGGTGTCACCGCCGCCATCCTGTTAAGAGTCAAGGCGAGGCCGAGGGCAGACATCAGCCGGTCCTCATTTCATTCTCTCCGTTTGGTGAAGTGCTGCGTTAACACGACGAGAGAGAGAGAGCGGGGGAACTGGTTACAAAATCACAACAAAACACGGCTGTGAACACAAAAGACAGGACTGTGAATTTTCATTTTGTGCAATATTAACTTTGCTAATAACACTCACCACAAAAACTAAATGTCATTGTGGTGTGGTGTGGATGCAGAGTTGCATGCAACTGCGGGGGCTGCAAACACCATACAGAATAATAATTGAGAGTCCAAGCTCTCCCTCCCTCCCTCCCTCTCTCCCTCTCTCTTTCTTTTCCTGACCAGCTGGGGAAGGGGGGGAGGAGAGAGAGAGAGAGAGAGAGAGAGAGATGTTAATTGAAGTCGAGCGAGAGGCAGGGTTTCCTTGCCGGGACAGCCCTGTGAGAGCAGAAGCGGTCTTTGTTTCCTCAGAGCAACCTTTAGGCTTTCTTAATTAACTATACCCACACACCCGCTGACATTGGCTCTCTCCTATAGATCTGCCATGACAGTTAATTACAAGCTCAGGAACCAAAAAAAGTGTAGCAGTGGAGTCCACCGGTCCCTAGGAGTGTCCTGTCTGGTCGCTCAAAACCCCCTTGTTCTGACAACACGCCGCTGGGATGGAGAGGTGGATGTGCTAAAGATATTCTGTCTCCTTTCGGACGGAGAGGACCTCCACCTTCTCCCCAGCCGGTCGGGCTTCAAACGGTCCACTAAAACTCCATGATACCGCAGTGATAAGGTTGACCGTTAAAAAGAGGATGTTGAATGAAAAGAGGTAGTGTGATTGAGTTAGATAGATTGCTTTGCTCCAACTGAAAAATACGTTAGCAGGCAGTGCCTTTGGAGATACGGGTGCTCATAATTTGGCAGGAGGTTGGGGTTGGGAATCTTGCGCCGGGTGTGTCGAGTGTAGTGTCAAACTTATTGAGATACAGTAACGTTGGTCTGGTGCCATGTCAGCAGGTATCCTGAATGATCATATTCCACTTGTTTACCCAATATTGTTTCAGAAGGAACTTAAAATGTGGACTTCTTACGGCGCTGGCCAAAAATGCCTGCCATCGACTTTAAATACCAGCATAGAAAATAGCATAGCGCAGCATAAAAAGGATGGAAGAAATGCTGGAAGCGGGGTTTAAGACATCGATATAGTTGAACATAAGATATATGTCCACTATATATATATATATATATATATATATATATATATATAGTGAGAGAGAGATGCAATAAGGATAGATAAATATCCCTATCTCTAAACAAAGGTCTAAAGCACAAAAACCAGCAGGGCTGCATTTAAATTATTTTGTGTGTGTTTTGTTTTTTATAGACTAAGCTGTCATGCTTGTGGCTCCCCCCCCACCATTACCACACAACACAACAGATCTGCAGGTCAGCAAAGCCTTTGTGCCAAATAGTGAGAAAAAAAAAAGAAAGAAAAGTCACACAAGACAGAGACCGTATGCATGGGGTCCTCTGGCTAAGTGTTTATGAGCCCCTGGAATAAGGATACGGTAAATCACCCCGGATAATCAGGGCCATCTCTCTGGGCCGGCTTGGAGGATGAGTTATATTTCTCATATCGCCTGGCTGTCATCCCAACTCCATCCAACCCCCCACCGCGCGTCCTCCACCAACCGATGCGGGCGGCGGATGGGGGGGGGGGGGGGGGCTATCAGCGGCGACCTTGCCAGTGTGCCCCGGCCCAGATGGAAGTGATAGATACCGGCTCCCTATGACAGGCGGCCTTTTTGTGTAAGAAAAGCCATATTGATTCATGAACCAATAAATACAGACACAAGTGGTTTTCTCCCCCCCCTCTCCCCCCCCCCCCCTCTCCCCCCCTCACCGCCTGCCCTCTATTGGCTCGTTTCTTTTCAACCCACTGTTTTGTGTTTCTCCTCTTTCTATGTTTCCTCTATTTCTATGGACGGGATCCACAGTAAAGCAAACATCCTTATCGCCGGATCAGTGCTCTGTGCCAGGCTAGATGGCAGGAACAAAGAGGGTCATGTGTGTGTGTGTGTGTGTGTGGGGAGGGGTCACAGGAAGGCGTGTGCGTCTTCTAGCGAGACTGAACTCTTATCTTATGTGGTAAAAGCCGTCAATGGCTGCCAGTCACAATGCTCTCTGGCCACCCGTGGAAAGAAAGGCAGGCCCAGACCCCAGACCTTGTGGCCCTGTGATAACCAGACATGAGGCCCTCCTCCCAATTTTGAAGCCCCCTGCTCTGTTCAATAGATAAAAACATCAATTATATCGTTATATCAGATAATGCTATTTTTTCTTTCTTTCTTGTGTCTCCGGATGTTTTCTTCTATTGTGCGATGGGATCTTTTATAAATCATACTTGTGTGACCGTTGATGGTCGCTCATGACTGGTGCTGCTCCAATGACCAATCCAACTTTATTGGTAAAGCATATTCAACAACAACAGTTGTGACCAAAGTGCTGTACAATCAAATTAGCAGAAACCATAAAACAACACAATAAAAACACAATGGCCAGTTTAACAGACAAAAGGCCAACAAAACAATGAAAGCAATGAGACCATAAGAGACAGAAAGGCAACGCTCCTACTGGGTTTAAGCCAAGGAATAAAGATGTGTTTGGAGAAGAGATATAAAAACAGGCGGTGTAGTTGCCAGCCTAACATGCAGAGGCAACTCGTTCCCCAATTTGGGGGGTAAAACCTGCAGAGGTGCGACCCACGTCAGTGTGTCGCCTTCGGCAGTCTCCCAGTTCTCTGGGCAAGCCCTTCAAATGTTCCTCTAAAACTGATGATACCGCAGTGATAAGGTTGACCGTTAAAAGAGGACGAGGGATGAAAAGAGGTCGTGAGATTGAGTTAGATTGCTTTGCTGCAATAAAAAAAACAACAACTGAAAAATCCATTAGCAGACGGTTATATGCAGAGCGACTTTGTAGATACCGCTACTCATTAAGGAATCTCGCTCTGGTGTGTCGAGTGTAGTGTCAGATGTATTGAGATACGATAATGTTGGTCTGGTATCCTGAATGGTCGTATTTCACTTGTTTACCCAATATTGTCTTGAGTTTGGGGGATACGACTGCAAAGGTGTGACCCGCATCATCCTGTCGGCCTTCAGCAGTCTCCCGTTTCTCTGGGCCAGCTTGGCCTTCGCTCGCTCCGCTACAGAAACGTAATTCCTCACCGAAGTGCTAGATGCCAATCGTTAGGCTGATATAAAACTGTATGCGTTTTGTGTGCCGTCCTCCTTCCATGCTTCTGTATTGTCCTTGTGTAGTACAAGTTGTGCCAAAAGCACAATTAACAATTACAAATCTTTTTATCCTTTGTTATTAGTTTTTAGCTTTCGAAAATGATTGCGGGGAGGCAATTTGTTTTGTTTTTTTGAGTTTAAACCATTTAAGCCATTCGCCTTTTAAATGTACCGTATTGATTATGTAGCGTTGAGGTATTGTGTTGAGCAGAGAGGCCGTCTGTCAACGTTTAGTCTCAGGCCTGTCGGTATTGGCTATTGTTCTTAATGTATTCCCGCCCAACTAATATCCAGTGAGAAATTAGCTGTCAGGGCGTCGTAAAACGCAGGAGATAGCATCTTGTGTCTACAGATCCGCAATTAATCAACATCACCGGTGGACGTTATATTGTTATACTATCGCTGTCATTGCGTAGTTCAATAGCAGGATTAATTTCTGCAATACACACGGAGGAAGGGCAAGATGGCCGATTATTTGATTGCCACTCTCACTTCTTACTGTCACTGAAATACTGCTGCGCTGTAAGAGAACCAGGCCTACATGACCCCAAACGCCCCCGCAGGACATCGGCATGAAAGTCAAGGTTATCTTTTTTCTCGGGCTGTACTCGACTCAGAGCCTGTTCAATCGAATATTTGAAGATTTGGGACACAAAAAAGGAAGAAATCTCCAGTTTTACACGCTATTACTGTAACCGGTTTACGGAAGCAAGTTGAAGTGACATTAATCCATTGGCTCAATCCAACCGTAGGACCCAGACTGGGGATCACCTCTCTTCTTGCCCTGCTTTAACGCCATTGCCGACTGTCCCATATAGTTCCCCCCGCTTGATCAAGTCAAGTTAACATACTTAGTTCCTCCAGATCTTTTTTTACAATAATGGTCCGGATACTTTTCGCCAGTGCGGCGCCACTTGCCTGTCGAGTTATTTTTTTTATATGTGTAGGTCTCTCGTTAAATCTAACATGAAATACGTCTCCGAGTGAAGCTCTCTCTCGTAATAATTATTTTCTCTTCCCCGTAATTAATATGCAATGAAATGCCTGTACTATATCTTAAGCCTCTGTATCAAACTTCATGTGGTTATTATAACGCACACTTAAAAAAAAAACGGCCGCGGTTTGCTCCCTGAACGACGATTTGACCGGTCGACTTTTAGGGCAGAGCCCTACTTTCTACACAGTGCGGTTGATTGAAGTCGGTCCGTAGCGGCGGTGTTTCCTGGTCAGGGCGGTTATGGAGGAGGAGAGCAGTGGTCATCGGTTCCTGCAGGACCGACCATTAAGCTTGGTAATTAACCGACTTGACATTCTGCCACAGCTTAGCCTGCCTATGGATTCGTCTACAAAGTTAATCACAAGCTAATTAAGTCACCCCCAGTGGTGGAGGGCTGGATGTTCCTGTGTGCGTACGTTTCTCTTGTTTTGTAATTGTTCATTTAAAGTATTTTAAACGGAAAAGAGTAAGTGTGGTGTGTGTGTGTGTGTGTGTATGTGTGTGCGTGTCGGAAACTATTTAAGATGATCCACCCTGGGGTCCGGACTGTCAGAGGCTCTGTGTGTCTATGGTAATTTACTCCATTGCTAATTTACCTTGTAATATACACCGTGCACAATATTGACTGCGACCATGGGGGAGTCTGGAGACGGCGGAGTAGCCGGCGTTGCGGTCGTGTTTAGTTTGCATGGAAAGGGGCCCCGGCCGTATCGTCGAACACACGGTCCAAAGGCTCCTCTGCGGATGAGCGGCCCGGTTGTTACACGGTGCAACGGTATACCGGTTGTTAAAATTCCTAGAACAAATCAGGGCTTAATCCAATCAACACACACTAATTGACACACGGTCGACCTGATAGAAGGCCAACCAATGGCATGCATGCTAAGTGAAATATAATTATCCTCACCTCCGTCTCATCTCATTAAACGTTATATACCCTACAAACACTGCAGAGTCCTCATCGTAAACCTGTCAAAACAAACGATGAGCATGCATTTTGATTTTATTTATTTATTTATTTTTACCACAGCCTCTATTACAAGGGAAAGTGGAGAATTTGAAAAGATACACATGGCCATTTGTTTAAAATTATTCATTCACTTTTTGCCAGATTTTAGCCATTATGTTTGGTTTTCTGCTGCTACTGTTTTGTCCACTTCATTATCTCATTTATAGCTCATGCAGTCCAAATATATGCAAAGTACACAACTTTGACTTTGGCACCATGTATTAACTCGGTAGAAATTAAATTGAGGGCAAACCACTTGATATTATTTCCCCTTTTTTATTTATTTAAGTGCCAACGCCACCAAACGTCTCAGAATGATGTCACTTGTCATTGTGTGTTTGACTCGTAACGCTGGCAGTTTGAAAATCAAATTACGGTTTAATTCTGGCTAACCACAATGCTGCCGGAGGAATATTTAATCACATTCTCGTGTGAAAAATGAGACGGGCCATACTTTCAATTACATTTCGGCATAAAAGGATTGTTAATCCTGCCTCCCTCGCTGGTAAAAGCTGTTAATGAATTTGCTCATCCTAAAAAGATCCCGTTACTTTTCAACTTGGAGGGGGAAACGAATGCATCCTTTTGCTCCCCCGTCGCACGGTGGGGGTGCGTTGACTGTAATGGATGCAAATGTATTCACAGCAAGGTCAAGCGGTGTGTTTTGGTGAAGCTCCTTATCTCGATGTACAAATGTGTATCAGCCACAGATGATCTTGTATCGTAAAAAGTCCAGGTCGGCGCTGGAGCCGCCTGACCGGACGCTGCCGGCCCATATTTGACCGGTTGACAAAATAGCGTATTATTGTTTAATATCTTCAGTCTGTTGTTGCAGACCGAAGATATTAAAAAAAGGTCAGCACTATCGCAGATGGTAAAAAATGATTAATATACAGTTTTGCATTTGTTTAGCCGCGGAAAACGTTTCAGTTTCCAATTTCATCCTGGTGAGAGGAAACATGAGAGAAACCAACACGGTAATGAACTGTGCTCGGTAACCGGGCGGTAACCAGCCGGTAACCAGGCCAACGGTTTGGAGCCGTGATGGATGGCGCATTAACTCCTCGGGACCCCATTCCGGTGTCACTGTGCATTACATGAATTAGGACCAACAAATGTGCCGGCGCACAAGAGGTGGTTCTGGGCTGCTGCACCCGCCGCCACCTTCAGACGTTCCTACCGGCCCCTCACCACATCGAATTAAACGACTGAAAGACTTGATTGTGTGTGTGTGTGTGTGTGTGTGTGTGTGTGTGTGTGTGTGTGTGTGTGTGCGGGTACCTCTGTTGTTGGTACTTTCCACGGGGCGCTTAAGCTAAAGCCAGCAAATTAATTCAGCTGAATGTACACATGCATTGAATCAACAATCTGCTTTGTCTCCTCCATGCCTTTACAAATCTCCTACATGATAAATGGGTCTTTTGGTTATCTCCTTACTCTCTCTCTCCCTCTCTCTCTCGCTTGCTCTCTCGCTCTCTCTCTCATGCTCTCGCTCGCTCTTTCTCTCTTTGTTCTCCTCTGATCTGCATAAGAACTGATCCAGGTCTCTGGGTCTCGCTGATTTTGACTCCAGAGTTGGCCTTTTATTCTCCGCCCAGGCAGGCAGGGTCTGGTTGGATGTGAGTGGGAGTATGCGTGGGTCGGCTGTCTCGACGTTTCACTCGTGCGTGCACATACATACATACATACGCGCACACACACGCACACACACACACACACACACACACACACACACACACACACACACACACAGGAAGAGCCATGCACTTGCATGCAAACATTCAGATTTGCAGACACATTTACTATCTATCTCTGTCTGTCTCTCTCTCTCTCTCTCCCCTCTCCCCTCTCTCACTCTAGTACAGGCAAGTGCACATAAACACAGACTACACACACACTATTCACACACACACACACACACTACACACTACACACACACGTATAGATGACACGGTCACCGTCATTAGACCTTCACAGGCATCTGCTCCGGCTACGATACGTGATGTGATCCCTCACCTTCGACATGACAGGCGGCCATTTAGCGGGGGAATTTATGCCGCCCCTGCCCTTTATCAATGCAGCCTCTGCAGGGAGGGGGGCGTGAGCGTCACAAAGCATCCTAACTTTGATTTGTTGTTACTACTTTTACTGGGCCGGACAGTGGGGGCCGACACGGCGGCGCTTTTGGCGAAGCTCTGATGGATTCCCGAAGGTATGCGGGGTGTGCTGTATGTGTGTGTGTGTGTGTGAGCGCGTGTGTGTGTGCGTGTGTAAGTGTACATGGTGTGAATGCGTTTTGGTACATTGGCTGACGTCGTTGTGTTGTAGAGTCAAGGAGGATTTTTTATTTTTTATAAGGATTCTTCCTCTTCCGCCAAAAACGTCTGTGATTTGTGATTTTTTTTGTCGATTTATTTCGAGAATTAGTTAGATGCCGAGGTATACGAGGTCAGGAAGTGAATACAATATCAAATCGAGCGAAATGCACGCAGCACGTCCAACCAAGTAACGTAGCTGCCGCGTTATATTCTTTATTTTCCCCCGTGCAAAAAAAAATAATCACTTTTTACAACGTTGAGTAATCGCAAAAAAAAACAAAACACTTTTAATGAGTGAATCATACGAGGCTGGGGAAATTAGCCTTGAGGATGTCGTCTTATTTAATGTCCACATAAAAGTGTGTATAGAAAGAGAGCATGCACTCAGTTGTTATCTCTCCGCACCACAAATCAATGCGGGGCGCATCGCCGGGATTAAAAATGACCGGAGGCGCCGTTCAGCCGATTAGCATTCATAGCGCGGACGCTGGAGTGTGGCCTTGTTGGGCTGATAACTTGCTTTAATAAAACAATTAAAACTCTGCATTGTAATAACTTCTGTGGGGTCCAATGTTAACTTTTAATTGCTATTAGTAATGGAACTGCAACTCCGAGCCCTAGTTAACATCATACGGGACGTGACTACCTGCGTGTTTGCTGATAAGGATATTGGTTCGCCGGCATGTGTTGAATAGTGTTTGCACACCAGCTGGGACGGTGAGTGGAAGTGGAGAGGATATCCATCAAGTCTCCGACCGAATGCCTTGAATTTATCTCGCCGGCCTTTGCGACTGCTATTCCTAATCAATAAATAAAAGAAGGCCGCTCAATCTATATTTGTGTCGTGTTGGCAGGGCTGCCAAAATGTCGCCTGGCCTATAGACGAGTCAATAGCCTAACAAATACATATTGATGGTCGTTTGGTCGAAATTGGTTGACAATGTCAATGGATCCATACCCTTGGTCAGGTATGGATCCGCTTCTCCTGTGAACACTCACATGGGCGTACGAACAGGAAGCTCAGCCATTCATTTCCTCCTCCCTCATGTAATAATAGCTGTTGTGGCGAGTGACAGTGACTGACACCGGTCTAGAAAAAAAAAAAAAAAATTTAATATATTTGGATATATAGACAGTTGGAGGGTGTTATCGCTGCAAGCTGCCACGGAGGAGACATGTTATGAATTTTTCAATGATGCCGAAACAAGGTGACATCAGCTGTGTGTGTGTGTGTGTGCGTGCGTGCGTGCACACCGACGTGCCACACACGCATCGAACATCTCTCCCCGCCTGAACGGCTCGGTCGAATGTATTTCCAACGGGCCCATTGTTTGCCAACGTATAAATGTATTCGGCGACAACTAAAATATTCCCAATTATTATTTATTTCCCTCCTCACAAATTAAAAAATAACCCCACATCTAACACGTTTCAAGGGGGCTGTCATCTCGTCCTCCTATAGTGTGGATGTCAACATCTCCCCAGAGTGTCACATTTACCCGTCCTGTTTTCCATCTCCCGAGCTCAAGTGTCCCCCCCCCCCCCCCCCCCCCCGCTGTGAGCCCTCAGCCTCCAATTCCATCTCCAAAGGCGAGAGTTGTGAACTGGAGGAGAGTGAATTATTCAAATCAAAGCGCTCTGAGTGTGGTATGGAAATTTAGGAGTCATCATCGGCGGCGGCGGGACTCCATAACAAGCTCACTTATCGTGGCCTTAGCCGAGTGCGGCGCATATTACAATATGTTTGCCGTAGTGAGTGTTTTTACCACAAACGTGAACGAGTCAAAATAAATGAGATGCATATAAATGATTTTATATATATATATATATATATACTGTATATATATAAAAAGTATCCGGACTCTGCCTCCGAATGAACATTCAGTTAGGGCCCTTTTAAAACCATGATAATCCTCATATGTTGTATTATTTATCCGTCTGTATTTATTTTACAATGGCATCGTATGTGTCACAACATATCGACTCGGATCGCAGAATTTCTCATGCACGCCGCACGAACAACAAACACAGAAACGACACGGAAATCTACGCACGATAACGATAACCGAAGCGTTTCACGTCGTACATATGTGTGAATGTTTGTCTGTGTTACCCCCCCCCCTTCATTTTAGTCACAGTGTTCATACGCTCCCTCGGCTGTTATTGATTGGCCGATCTATGGACGGAGAAAATGGACGCACAAAACGGATGTGAAGAGCGCCCGATCGCCCCGGAAGGTCACCGGGTGGCGGCGCGGCGCGGCTACGGCCTGTAATCACCTATATTAATCCTGTGCGGGGGCTCGGCTTTTACCAGAGACATCGTATCTGTCCGCTGTGACTTATCGATCTCATAAGACGTTACTGGTGACGGCGGCGCGGCGCAGTGCAGCAGTCGACTTGCGGCCGCAAACCGAACGGCGGCGGCACCCGAGACGAGCCGTCGAGGAGGAAGATGACGATGACGACGCGGCGGCGCGAGCCGGAGCTTAAAAACCATCTCGCCGGTTCTCAGTCCCCTTAATGCGCCGAGGAAATCCAATTTCACATTGTCGTAATTGAAATGTATTTTGTCGGCCATACAGTGGCAAGTCGACAATCATTTATCCGGCCCTGTATTTTTTTTCTCTCTCTCTCTCTTTCGCTCTCTCCGAGGGGATACGCTTTGTTCTTCTAGAGTGTTGGGAGAGCTTTATGAGTGGTATTAAATGAATAGTCAAGGAAAACAAAAAAAGTACATTACGTCTCGTCATTACGTCCCCGTTGAATTGTTTAACCGCCCGGGTAAGGAAACTGAAACTAACTGGAAAGAGTCTGCCATGACTGCGCTGTATCATCCAACTTGGGTAGGGTTGAGGAGGTGTGTGTGTGTGTGTGTGTGCGTGCGCTGTACACTGGACAATAACACACATTTTAGCAATGTGTGTGTGTTGGTGTGTGTGTGTGTGTGTGTATTGGTGTCTGTTGGCATGTGTGTGTGTTTGTGTTGGTGTGTGTGTGTGTGTGTGTGTGTTAGTGTGTGTTGGTACGTGTGTGTGTGTTGGTGTGTGTGTGTATTGGTGTCTGTTGGCGTGTGTGTGTGTGTGTGTGTGCGTGTGTGCGTGCGTGCGTGCGTGCGCTGTACACTGGACAATAACACAACAGGATAGGCGCTGGGCTATACAGTGTTGGACTCCCCGCCACAAAGGTCCTGGATCCGATCCCCAATGTCCACACCTTGCCTCCCTTTGCTCCTCGACGACACAAACCTGAATTCACATAACTCTGCATTCATGAAGGCGTCCGCGTAATCGAGTACGACCCGTATCTCCCTAATCGTTTTTTTAAAACATCTTCTCCGTCTTCTCCTCGGCCCGCTGCAGCGGTATGTTATTATAAGACTCGCGTGTCGCGTCCCCAGCGGTGTCACACAGATCAAGGTCTGGGCTAATATAGTCATCACAGCCCATCTGATGCATCAACCTTAGCCTCCTAAGCCTCCAAGGCTCTCTATGGATCAGGGGAGGGGTTGCGGTCATGTGTGTGTGTGTGTGTGTGTGTGTGTGTGTGTGTGTGTGTCGGGGGGGGGGGGGGGAGTGGTGGTGCGTAGGCAGCCATAGTATCGCCCTTCATACCCCTCGGTCACGCTGGAAACATGGAGCATGAAGAGGTCCATTACTACTTCTCCTCCTCCTCTTCTTCCTCCTCCTCCTCCTCCGCCCCCCCCACTCCCCCAACTGTACTTTGCCGGTCCTCCCTCGACACGGTTCACATGTAGTCCAAGCAGAAATAACACGGAAGTTCAGCGGGGCCGCATTGCGGGGAACGGTGATCCCCGCGCGGCGGCGTGCGAGCGGGCAAGCTGGGGTTTGGTTTCCCGGCTTCGCAAGAGACGGAGCGGATAAATAAATGAGTCGTACGCGAGGAAGCGCAATCATTTAACGACTTTCCATGTAATTATGGGGGAAGTGGGGGAGGGGGGGGGGTGTTGGGTGCTTTCCGTGGCACTAATTACTTATTGTAGCGTGGGCTTCATCGCTGTTGGCCATCTTTGTTATAGCATGATTGTTATGTAGCCTAATGGAGACCGCCTATTCGGTGCATGTTGCGTGTCAGCGTGTGCGTGACGGCGTCTATACACACACACACACACACACACGTACGTATTTAAACCTATTTTTCACCCCCCCCCATGTTCTTGACTCCTAATCTGACATGACTGCACCCCTCAAGTGTTTTTGAGGGCTGCAACCGCTGCGAGTCTTCCTCACTGTAGTAGTAATATTAATAATAACAGCAGGCCAGCACAGCTCACAGTGGCGTGTGCATGCTCAGTGAAATTCAAGAGGGGGGGGGGGGGGGGGGGGGGGGCGGGGACCGGGCGCTTCACAGGTTGGACTCATATAGCGCCGGGCCCCTCTTGGGATAAAGAGGGGCCAACCGGCGAACTTGTCGCTGTAATTGTTCCCCCCCCCCTCTGTAAGAGCAGGCCCTCCAGATGCACTAGAGGGGCTCCCCCCCCCCCACACACACACACACACTTCATATATCTGTGCAGCGACGGCTCACGTCGAGGACATTGTTCTCTTTGTTCGCTACAGTGTCGGACCCCAAGGTTTGAAGGTGGTCAAAATGGCGGCGGTGCAATTAATTACAGCCGTCCTGCTGCAACACACTCCGCGCATTGAAAATAATACCGTTGCGTGATGTGAGCGGTTCTATTTCTCTCATCGTGATGAGGTTGTGGGCACTGTGTGTAGGAAGGAAAAGCAATAGCATATGCTTATTTGCTTGTGTGTATGTGTGTGTGCCCATATGCTGCACAGTTTGGTAAATAATGATTCTAGGGATTGTATGTGTATGTGTATATATATATATATATATATATATATATATATATATATATATATATATATGTGTGTGTGTGTGTGTCCCTGTGTGTGTGTGTGTGTGTGTGTGTGTGCGCATGCCCACGCATGCATGACCAAACGTTCGCAGTGCCTTGGCGCCCAACATCTGGCGCTGGTCTATGATTGGTGTTGCGAACCCTCAGGCCATTTCCTGGGTGATAGATGACGCCTATCACAACTTGTCGGCAAGGACCCCCCCGCTCGCCAACCAGCCCACCAGCCAATCAGCTGCCTCCATGCAGACCCCCCCCCCCCCCCCCCCCCCCCCCGCCACCACCCCTAACTTTCACTTAACGGGATGGGGGGGGTGGAAGGGTGTGTGGGGAAGAGGTTGTGATCCATTCCCTCTTATGAATAGTATACACAAATGCAGAGCTATGCTGTGTTTGGATTTAGAGGAATACATATTCATTAAAAAAAAGGGTAAAGAAAATGTGTGTGTGTGTGTGTGCATATATATATATATACAGTATATATATATATATATATATATATATATATATATATATATATATATATATATATATACACACATGTATGTATGTGTTTATGCCTCTGGTAAGTGTATGCTTAGGAATTGGTATAGCATAGAAATACAGCGAAGTGGTGATTATTGTTTGGTATTTGTTATTGGTGGTTTTTCTTTTAATGTCTCCAGCAGACACCCGTGACGATTCTGTGCCCTCTGCTGCTGCAGAGGTGCGTGGATGTGTATGGATGGATGTGTATGTGTATGGATGGATGTGTGTATGTGTATGGATGGATGTGTGTGTGTGTGTATGTGTGTATGAATAAGTGGTCCAGTTTTAATAAATTCCCCCCTCCATGTAACATGAGTCATGTTACTCACGTCCGCTTGCTTGAAGAAATATGGTCCCTATCCAGAGATAACTCCCTATCCATTCGGAAGAATAAGTAAAGGTTGTTTTGTTGTTGTTGTTGTTGCTCATTGTACATCATTGCTTGTTGGGCATTAAGAACAGAAAACAGAACATAAAAAACAGATCTGCATCATAACGTATTGAGGCCATTAAACAACGAGAAATAAGCAGGATGCCCAAGAGGCTGTTTGTTTTCTTTTGTTTGTTTCGTGTTGCTTTTTATGGTTGATTTATGCTTGGAAATGTACACACACACACATACACACACACACACACACACACACACACACCAACATACACACGCACCAACACACACACACACACACGCACACACACACCAACACACACACACACACCAACACACACACGCACCAACGCACACACACACTCACCAACACACACACACACACCAACACACACACGCCAGCATACACCATCACACACACACACACAGACCAACACACACACACACCAACACACAAACACACACACACACCAACACACAAACACACACACACACACTGCTAAAATGTGCAGTGCTTAATGGATGAAGCAGGTCGGGGCTTAGCAGAGTGCGGTCTCGGGGCGCGGGGTGGCTTTGCCGGTGCCTGATAATAAGTGATGGATGACTGTGGCGGAGGACACTGACAGGCTGCTTGGCTGGCCTTTACCCTCGACCAGTTCCACCCTCACATGTGTGAAATAGCCAATTACTCCGTTGCGTATTGGAAATAATAGGATGATGAGCAAATGGCTACTGTGGGATCTGGTGGCGGCGGTGGGGGGGGGTGGAGGGGGTTCGCGCCGACCGAGAAGCAAGATGAAGTTGTGCGTGGAGGAGCAGCTGCTGTTATCACCCCCAACCCGGCCTGCCTGGACACCGCCGGGCCAGCGGAGGGAGAGGGAGAGGGTCGCCCCCTCCCTGTTGTTTTCCCCCGCTGACCACCATGTCCCTGTCCTGTATTGACTCAAAGGGTATGAGCCGCGGTACCGTCGTGTTACACAGGAGCTAATTCACAAAAATAAATCCTCCTTTTAGAGGCTGTTAAATGGATAATGCACACATCCCACAAAGGCATTTTACACCGTCTCTGCCTGGGAATGGAAAGTGGTGTTCACTATTTACTAATGCTAGCCAGCCATGAGATATTGACGGAGCGATCTGTCTTTATAAAGCACAGTAAAGAAATTCCAATCTATGTTGAGAAATCACATCATCAAAACCAGTGACTGCATCTCTCTCTCCGCCGTCTATCTTTCTTCTGTCTGCCTGTCCGGCTGGCTGCTTCCTGTCTGTCTGCCTGCCTGTGTGTCTGTCTGCCAGCCTACCTGTCTGTTTGCTGTCTGTCTGTCTGCCTGCCTGCCTGTCTCTCTGTCTGTGTCATGGTGGAGGGCGGATGGGGGGCTGTTCTTCTTGAGTAGCGCCTCCCATCCCAGATACAGAGAACTGTCCCTCTTCATCATGGGACAGGTTATTTTTACATAACGCTGACTGCCTGGGCTGCTTTCTGACATGTCAGCCATTACACGCCACAGCAGTATGTTCTTTATGACTTCTTCTTCTCCGTCTCCACTGACCACCATCACCATCTTTCCTCCGTGTTGGTATTCTGCTCCCGCCATATTTTATCTTTTTCTCCTCTCTGTTATCCCTCCTCTTGGTTCCATTTATCTAATTTTCAAACTAAGTGGCGTATGCTTTGGAGCATATCGTTTTTCTGAGAAAGGAGTATCGATGGCAATAGATAAGTAAATATAGTTTCCAGTCACATAGGTTGGTTCATGTCACAGACAGCTTGCAGGTTTTCCTGAATAAAAATAAATGTTTTAATGTTAAAGATAGGCTTATGATAGGTCTAAACATACGCCTATAAAGCAGGCCTGGGTTCCATCCGACTGGTCATCTTCTAATCCCTGGGTTGCTGACAAAAACATAAGGTGTTTAATTAGACAAGTATGTCTAATTAAACACCTTATTGATTCACAAAACAGTATGTCCGTGGTGCTGTTTCCACCATGGTTGATTTCATTTTGTTGCTAAACCCCACATACTCTTTTGTCATCTTCTGTTCAGTTAACATTGACCGGGTGAAAGGAATATTCTCTGCGTTAAGAAAAGGGCTTAGTTTTATACTTTTTTTACAATTACAATTTAGTATCTAATCTTAATTTCACCTCACTTTATTGCGTCGCTGCTTGCAAGTGTCAACGTATCAATGTGTTCATCCATACCATTTCACTATCTTGTCAGAGTGTATATCTTTGTTGTGTGATTACAGCAAGATTATAAAATAAAATATTGGGATAAGTACAATAAATCACCCTGTGCAGAAGCTTCTTTGCATATTTGTTCAGCTGCCAAATTTCCTGAAGCCAAACAGCCAGCAATTTCTCTCTCGCCTGCCTTTCTTTTCTTGACGGGAGGGCAATTGAAAACCTCCATGCTTTGTCTAATATGGCAGCCAACTGGCCTCTGACATGGCCAAAAAAAGCACAGGATTCATTATACATTGTAGTGCATGGATCAATAGTTCATAACGGTACACACTGGCAATATTTGACTGGCAATTAGCATTCACCAACATGATCACGTAACTTACTAGCTGTCGTTTCATGCAACCAGAGCCAAGCAATTTAGCTTCATTCAATTTTTGAATTATCAGTTCTCCACCCAGAAGCAAATGAAAAATGGATTGGGGCGGTCTTTTTTTTTTCTCATAATGTGAATCGTA
Organism: Merluccius polli; assembly: GCA_030340625.1. Taxonomy (NCBI): domain Eukaryota; kingdom Metazoa; phylum Chordata; class Actinopteri; order Gadiformes; family Merlucciidae; genus Merluccius; species Merluccius polli. The sequence goes on from JAOPHQ010006635.1 coordinate 57,939, forward strand.
AGAAGTATTTCTTCAACACAATACTGAGATCAACTTTATTGCTGAAATACCGCTGCCTACCAACTGTCACAGTTTAATCAACAGTACGAATCCCTCTCGTTGCATGTAGATTTTGAAGGGGGGCTTCACTTACCAGGTCCTTCCTGGATGCTAGCTGATGGCGATGGATGATCCATAATGCATCACTCTACTGGGGCTTAGTGGCGGGTCCTCTGGCCAAGCGTCATCGCCTGTACCAATAAGCAGATTGCAGTTTTAAGCAGATTGGTAAATGACCTCATCACTGACCCTTTGGCCACTATATTCCTGCCACTGTAAACAATAAAACACATTTGACCGCCCTACACCGTTGTCATACATCACGGCAGAAAGCATTTTCTCTTGGCTGCAGGATGGAGAACTTCAGCCTGCACTCTAGGAGTCGGAAAATATGGCATTGCATTACTTCGGTTAAATGGATGAATTCAGTGGCCGCGGCGTATTTTGTTGTGTTCATGTCTCATCGACACCCTCTGGCTGAGTTTTGTTGTGAGCCACACATAATTCATTGATGGCATGATTGACATGGGCAATGGGGCCTGGAATTGGGAGATGGCTGTGGAGAGTGTAGGTGTGCAAGGGGGGGGTGGAGTTGTGTTCCCTTCATTAGACAAGCCAGGGGAATGCTCCCTCTGACCCGACGTTGACCCTTCCAACACAATTACAAACCACAGGTCTGTAGTCCTGGTTATTGATGCCTGCCACTGATGTGAGCAGCTACACCGGGTACCTCCTCCCCTGGCTAATGTCTCGGGGCCCACCGGGGTGTGGAGACGCAAATGGACCAGAGAAGCTTAGAGCGTAAAGATGAGTTGTGCTTCCAATCAACAACTGTAATTTCGTCATTTAGCACATGCTTTTTTTTCCACCCACCCCAAAGCAACTTACAGTGCATTTGAGATGCATCATTTAGGCAGGAGTAGGGCACCTTGCCCAAGGACACGTACAGGTAGATTGCACTGTTGGGGAAATATTTGCGAACAGGAAGAAAATCAAAGGGTATGTGCTTTGCACGCATAATTGGACTCATTGTATTCAAAGTTGGCGGTACGCCAGCATTCGGGCGATAGATCTTTCTCTCTCTCCCTTGTGCTGTAGTAAAACCTGAGATAGTTTCCAGCGATTTTTTTTCTCTTTGTAGGTTGCCCTAAACTTTGCAACATATCTCATTTAAATTTAACTTACTGCTCCTTATTTGTGCCCTGAAAAGAAATCCTTCCACTGCACCTTTTCATTTTAATGGTGTTGAGCTGGCATGGTTCCCACATCACCACCACCCAGAGTGCATGCTGCTCATAGCATGGCATATCTTTATGGCTCTTGACGCCAACTTGACCTATTCCGAATCCCTACTTTCCCAACTCTCGGGCCTAATCGGCAGAGCAGCCCTGCTAACATGGCTTTGTCCCTGCTCAGTGATGGAGCAGGGTGTGCGGCTCTGGGAAAGTGCCCTGTGTGATTAGTACATTGTGGCTAATTCAATTAATGGAAAGGGGGTCAGCTCCAGTGATGAAGTCAAGGGAGCCACTGAGTGATCTGGTGTCAGCGCATAGCTAATGTTGGAGTGTTCACAATGGTATTGGGGTGGGAGGGGTTGGCAGCACCTAATACTAGATTGCCATTATGATCTGTTATAGGAAAAGGCCAGACCAAAGGCAAAACTGTACGTAATTTTCACTCTCGTATTCGATATGTGCCAGCTTTAGCGGAAAAACAGAGGATGAGTGGACCGGGTCTTTGTTAAAGGTGTACTGTGTAGAATTTGTAGAATGTGTTTATACCATGGCCTAGTGGATAATAATAATAATCCCATGAACATGAGAATTGCTGTATTTTCGTTGCCTTAGAATGAGCCGTTTACATCTACATAGGGAGCGGGTCCTCTTCCACGGAGCCCGCCATGTTTCTACAGCAGCCCAGAATGGACAAACTAGAGAGGACGCATTTTTTATTTCTAATCATAATCGCTATCTTACTTGTAAGCTATGACCTATAGTTTTACAGACTACATAACTAAATACAATTTATAAATCTAACAAGGAACCTCATCACTTGAAACTGATTCATCATTATGGTGGCTCATTTCGCTGGTACTTGTGACTCAGTGACAATAAATTGAATCTCATCTCATCATCTCATCTCATCATTAAGTGAAATTCAAGTGCCAAGTTTGGGTACATCTTTAAATGACTCTACAAATGTCCTTAAATTACTCTACACATATAATTGCAAAGCACTCCATTAGCCTAAATCTTAATATGGTCAAGGAAACAGGAAAAGAGACACATTGATGAGGGACACAATGGTCCCCATAAGGATGGCTAGAAATGCATTAGGTGCCTTCAGTATTTGTAATTTACTCTATAAATACAGACAGCTATCATCTATCTATATACAGCTATAATCTAACTGCTGCAGCCACTCAAGGTACAATGAAGCAAAACATGCAACTCAACAACCAATTAACCATTTAGTTATGGTAAAAATGTGGCAAGAGCTTAAATGAAAATCGGTGTCCTGAAATGTGATTACGTAGTGACAAATGAGTAATACATTTGCAAAGTAGTCAATTTCTGATCGATCTGAATGGATCAATAGACCACAATGAACAGCAGCGAGGGCCACACAGGCCATACAAAGGTTCAATAGGTCAGCTAGTAGGTCCAACACTCAGTAAGACCACAGTGCTGGCCCAGGTGGAAAGTCACATACGTAGTTCTATTTATTGCATGTTTTGCTGCTGTATTTGGTAGGTAAGTAGTTCATACAGATTAGCAAGTGTGTCTACCTAGTCTACAATAGTCAAGTGAAGGTCTATTTGTAGTAGTAGTAGTAGTATCTCAACTTGACTGCATAGCCTCGCTCCTCACATTTTTAAATGTTTTAAATTAAAAAACCTCTTATGCACTCTTCGGCTCTTGTCGTGGCAATTAAATAGTACTTATCTTAGCACTTAGCATCTTACCCTAGCTATCCATACTGTAAACCAGTTGGATAGCTAAACCTAGCAATTATGGTGCCCTTAGAAACTTGTTCTATTGACATCCTTGCTGTATCGATGCTTTGGACACAAATGTCTGCTAAATGCCCTAACTGTAAACATGTTAAATGGTAGTACTAGTAGTATGAATGTTGTGGGAACTAGAGGCTTGGGGTGGTCGTGGATAAGTCCGGCCAACATCAGTCCAATTCACACCATCAGAAAGCAGGTTTGGTCAGGGGGCTGTGCAAGGAGACATCCAGTTGTACTCCACACAAACGTGGGTGTAGAACCAGTAAGAAGATAAATCACAAATATGATTCAAAGTGACAAGATAACAAGATTTGATCTGTATCAAAAGAGGACATACAACGCGTGTCTCTCCGCTATCAAACATCTGCCTTTTATTGGACTTGATTTATGGTCCGAAATATGGTCAGCAGAAAGAAAATAAAAAATAGCTTCAGTGCTTGTTCATCTCCAAACAGTGGACTTCAGTACAGCTCTCATGTATTTCAGCTTGACCTACCTTGCCCTGGTCCGAGTTTGTGGGGTAACACCGTTTATGAACCTGCTCCCTGTGTCAACAAAGACTCACTTTTGTAGCTCCGAGGCTGAGCAATTAGTCCACAAAATGGCTCGCTATAAATCTCCTCCGGGAAGCGTTTGACAGGGCCGGCCAGAGGTGAGCTCCTCAATGAGGAATTAAACACACCGTATTAGCTTGCAGCGGTTTTATGATGTCAGCAGGGGGTCTGTGGTGATAAAGGACAAAGATGCCACTGTATTATCTTGGGATTTATATCGTATACAACCTTTGTAATTTGTTTTTGGTTTGTTGATTCAGGTCCCACTGCGGTAGAAAATGTGCATGTCACCACAGAATACAGAATTGTTTTCACACACTTTTTCTCCCCTCTAGAGTTGAAACAGTTTGAGTTTATTCAAAGAAATAACATGGGGTTTCATTAATTGTATTTATTTTTGGCTTCCATTGCACATTACTTAACTTGAGTGCTCCCCAGTGCGGCAATATAATTTTTAGAGAATAAAACATTGTTTTTAGACAGAATAATGAGATGTTTTTTTTCAATATTTTTTTTGAATTTATACTGGGTTTGTCTTTTGAAACAATTATAAACTAGGTCTTTCAACAGTAATGTGTTGTGCACTGTTAATCTATTTAATTCATAATTAAAATATAGCGTTTTTCCAGTGCAAACCTCAACCTAAAACTGTACAAGAACGAAGTGGCTGTAAAATATACAGTATATTTTGTGTCCTTAAGACGTTCCACGTTTGAAGTCCAATCATCTGTCTTTTTGACACTGCATTTAAAACATTGACATTGATGTTGGATGAGGACATCTTCTCTGCCTTGCCTCAGAGGCGATTGCCTTGCAGAGATAGAGCGAAGAGCAAACAAACAATCATCTGCAATTCAAAGCGGCGCATCCTTAATATATGTAGCATGTAATATATGGCAGGGACAACGCTGTGATCCACTCGTATAGAGAGACGTACATCATCTGAATAACCTTTTCACTCATAGCACTGCATTTGTGTACAAGCAGTTAAGTTTCAACGGGACCGTTTCCATGGATCATTTTAATTTGTTCTTTCTATGTGCCTTGCCACGTAAAGGGACATAGGGACAACTCAAAAGGTCTCATACAAGCAGGCAGTGCTCCTCTACTGTGATTCAGAGAGGGTTTCTCCGTGAGCCAAGTAACAGTGGGGTGTGTGTGTGTGTGTGTGTGTGTGTGTGTGTGGGGGGGGGGGGGGGGGTTGTAAATTGCATGGTGCACATCGACGGATGTGTTGCCTGCTCCCTCATAACCACTGTCTGATTTGTTAATATTGCCACACCCCCCCCCCCCCCCTGTTTGGCTTGATATGATGTGCAGTGGGAACAGGGAACCGGCTCCCATGGGTCTTCAGCTGCTCCATGGGAATCGTGTCCAGACCTGAAATCCATCCATCTAGAAATTGGCAGCCATGTATCCCTCAGCATGCGGCTGGGAGGCTGCGTGGAACCGGTCGCTCCCTCTAGGTTCAACCAAACAACTTTTTGATTAACAGTGGAATAGACGTCGTGGGTGTGCGATTAGGGAGGGAAAAAACACCATCATGTGAGGAGGAGCGGCGAGGTGAGGACCGGCGATGTTCTAGTCCAGGGGTCACAGCAGAAGATGGCTGTCCAATATGAGCGGTGAGGAGAGCCATGTGTGTCCTCCAGCTATCTAGGGTCCATCAACTATATCTGTGGAGAGATCAATAAAACCCAAGGCACCATGATATATCTTTTTAATAGATGGCAGCTTGGAAGAAATATCACCTCATCCGTTAATGCAACAGATTTCCTCAGCAGCGGTGAATTTTAGGGCCGTATTCCAGTTGTTGTTTTGTATTATTTGTTAAGGCTACAAGCAACAATTATTTGTTAACTTAGCCAGGGGTAGAGGTCGGATTCCCACCGGGCCCATGCTGGCAAAATGTGCACTCTCAGGATATTGTATGACAATCTAACTAAAAGTGCCCACCAAACGGCATACATATTTTCTTATTTGTATCTGTCATCTGTTAGGCTGTCTAAGTAATGATCTCCCTGAGTGTGTGTTTCTGCCCACTGCCATCCGATGGGCACGTTGCACTTTGGCCAGTCAGCTGGCGTTGCGTGCACCTGGCTACCTGGCTATGCCTCCAGCTGAAACATTTCTCATTTTGGAGACGAACCCCCCAGGGCAGGCAAAAGCACTCTTTCAGAAAAGAAAAAAAAAAGCAAGCGGTTGCCATGGCAATGCTGGCAGGGCCGGCCCGGGGAGCTGTCTTCCCACGAATGCTTGAGGACCCCAAACACTTAATCATCTGACATTCGATAATTTGCTGTTGATAATAACTGGAAAATCAATGGCCAAACCCCAGCAATCCGGCACGCAGGAGCGACAGATGGCGGCGGTGAAGGGCTGCCGATGCGCTGATGAATTGCTGCCGTGTTTCGTGTGAAGGAGTGCACATCAGGGGAAGACCCCCTGGATAGACACACAGACTCTATGAACATGTAAGCTCAAGTCGTTATGCTAAAACAGATGTTTGTATGCGCAAACAATAGGAACCCCAAAACGCATTTGTGTCTTTCACACAGAGAATAAACGTCGTCAGATTACAGTTTTTGTTCTGATTTGAGATTCTTTGAACGATGATCAACTTCACATTCGAAATTTAGAAGAAGACGCTGTTTGTTGTCTTTGAGATAACGGCAGACAAATGAATGCAGTCCAAATGTTTCTCTGGCTTGTGAAATTGTTTTTCTTCTATTGTGAAAATGTTTTTCTTATATTGTTTTCTTCAGTGGACATGCTTTTTGTAAAAAAAAACATGTAAGAAGTACAGGTATAATCAAAGTATTGCTCATCTGAACCTCTGGAAGTACAATCACTTTTGTTCAAAACGGGAAGCCATAATTTTGCACATCGGTGCTTCTCGCACATCGTGGACGGCATTTGCATACAACCAAAGCACCAGGTCTTCGTAACACTTTTCTCTGCACGTTTTGTCGGCCAATGATGTGATTTTATATCTCAGTAATCTCAGATCCAGCAGTTCTACTATGTTATAGCAGAACCTCTGGGGGAAGACGGCACAGAGACTGGGCCAGAAACCAAAAACTGCAAAGGGTGAAGTTACCCGTTTCATTACTGAGATATTCTACCGATTTGCGTGAGTCGATGAAGCTTTCAGAAGGGGATTTTAACAACTGTATTTATACAGTGGCCAGTCCACATGGTATTGATTTGAAAGCTTTGATTGGTGGAAACAAATAGGAAGTGAAAGACGCCCCATTCAACCAGATTTGAGTTCACCTGCCATCAGAATTTAGATAATCATCGAAATTCTGATTTGTGAGACTATTATATCAGTAAGTCATGGATTTTCACCACACTTCTTTTGTTCCTCATTTTCGGCCTGACAAACTGCTATGCTAATGACCACACTGCCTCGTTATCCAGGTGCGAGGCATGCATTAAAGAGCTCTTAGCAGGTAGCAGCATGTGTAATTAAACAGGGTACCATTAAGTGCCAAACATGGCAACCACCAAACACGGCATGTGCCACACAACAAACACGGCACATAACAGGATGTGGCACTCTTTGTTTTGTTGAAACCAATATTGAAACTTTACCCATCAGGCTTTATTGGATCCCATATACCACATGTGTTGAGTGCCGGCACATCAGTATGTGGCACATGTTGAATTGCTCACCTCTCCCTCTCTCCCTCCCTCCCTGTCTTTTCCTATTTATGTTGTCCGCTTGCTCTTGTGTTCTTATCAGCAGTAGAGAGGAAAATATGATTCATGTCCCATGGGTAAAATAATAATTCCACACCTAATCTGTGTGAGCTGACGAAAACAAACCCACTAAAAACCAGCCACCCATCGGCGGTACAGTTCTTATTACGGAGGAGGGCCGGTTAGCTGTTGTCGATGCAGCGCGTGGCCATTTAGGTGAAGGTTTGTGAGCTTGTCCTCAGGCACAGCAGCATGGACTTTCCACCCCGCCATGCATGGCTGGGAACTGAAGGAATGAAGAAAAAATAAATAAAACAGGAAATGATTGTGTGTTTTTCAACAATGTTGTAGGAGCACACAATCACGTCGTAGCCCATCACAGCACAAGTCGATAGAGAAGGTCAGTGGAGGTCGGATAGCTGCGCTGCTGTGAAAGGGACATTTTATGCAGGTATTTTATTATTTTATTTCATTTCTCATTTATTTTGTCTTCATTGTACGGTTTAGATTTACGTAAGTTGACCTCAGAAGACAGATTTGTTTTATTGCAGTCCAATTCAAATTGCCCTGAAACTGGTGTCATTAATGTGTGAATTGCGTTATTCAATGTTAGCAGTAGGAGGATCAGGAGACCAATTTTTAAAGCTTTAACACTATTTTGTTTGCTGAAGGTCATTGTGTAATTTAAATGAAATTGTAATGTTGCACAGCCTGGACTTATATAAGCCTGTTTTTCACTGATGCACAATATGAACCCATTCAAACCTACTGCTATGCACCCTTGGCCTGGTGAGTCATATGTTTTGGGGTTTTCTTAATAAATTGTAGGATTCATAAAGTTATTGTAGTCAGCTGTTGAGGCAATGTGTCCCTATTTGTCATCATCTATCATCTACGAGTGTCAGCAACTGCTGTGTAGTGTGAGTCTCTTGTAATCACATCCGTTGCCGTTGTCATTGGCGTTTTAATGGTCCTTGAGCATTAGAGGGCATATTTCTGAAAGTCAAGTTTTCTAAAGCAGCATAAAATGCAAGGTCCCGATCATTAGGGTTTGAATGGTACAAGCTCACCCTGTTGCCCTTGTGCTGCTGATTGTGTCTATAGATCTGTGTTCCCTCACTTCAGGAAGAACAAAACTCTCCTTTCCACAATCAGAGGAGTATCGACTGTGTATTGACAACGACTCAGAGTGTGAAATCGATGACAGAGTCTGCTTTACAATGCTCTCTCCACCTTGAGCTTCTCCAGGACTTCAACTGGGATCTGTTAAAAGGAGGTCCCCTGGTGTAGCGAGACTTAATGCTATAATGAACAATGTTAGTGATAGTATATGAATACATATATTGATGTATTCTATTTGACTGGTTACTCACTTAGCAGAGGCTTTTATCCAAAGCAACAAAACTCTTTGGTATTTGGTATGTGTGTAGCGCCACTTCTTTCCATAGAGATCATTGATCATTGCTTGAGAGATAACACAGCACATGATAAACAATTGCAGATGAGCCACAGCTCTAGATATGATCAGCATATCTAGAGCCGCCGTCTAGGTCTGACATCATATATGTCAGCATGTTGTGGAGGTAACATTGAATACGCAATGGTCAGAAACACTACCATGTTTGTTTGTCTTCTTTTTTTAAAGGTCGAAATCCACCTCCATACATGTTCACTTCATCTACTGTTCCCTCCACTAACATAGATGTGATCAGATTAGTTTTATCAGGGGGGCATCACCATATGGTTATTGTGCTAACCCAGGGTCACTGCAGCAACCAGTCTGACAAGACAAGCTTATTTGTCTTGTCTGACCTATAAAAAGAACGTTGCAAAGACCCTTGATTTTGCCCCTGATGGTGTAAATTGTAATTCCTCTTTTCCTCGAGATTCAGGATAACTACGTCTACCGTCTATCCAACGTTAGGTTATTGCATTGGGGTTCTGTACGGGTTAAGAGTTCTTGGTTGTCTGGTTCTGCATGAAATATAACAACGAGAATAACAACGGCAAAGGGCGAATGTCTGGCCACAGACTTCATCATTAAACACCTCAGGCAATGGTCCACAAAGACCTATGGACCCCACCGTGTCTCCCATCTGTCTTACATTAGCAGAGAACCCAGACTCTTTCTGCCCTCAAACCCCGCGTGCTCCAGTGTTTTCCAGACATCTGAAGGTCATCGGTGCGTACACAGCATGCATGGTATATACACACGTTTTATTCAGTCTTAATACAGCAGCTAACCCAAAACTACTTGAGCGGTTGAATGAGAAACACAAATAACTTAAGTTGTGGTATTTTTGTTCCTGTATAGTACCATAGCTACACTGCTATAGTACCGCTGTAAGGTACAACCCTGAAAACAACAAATACACTGCACATACATATTAAGTAAGAACCACAACTTTTGGACAGAATGAAAACCGAAGCTGCTCTGCTGGTTGTGTGTGCTTGTTTGTGTGTGTGTGTGTGTGTGTGTGTGTGTGTTGAGTCGCTGCTGCATCATGCAAGTGGTGCTGTATTGTTGATGAGTGCCCAGTATATATATATACTGTATATACCCATATATAAATTCATCTCTCTCTATATACAGGTATATTCATCTATGGAAAAACGGAGATTGACTTCTATATGTTATTTGTTG